>JAOUZG010032726.1:1146143-1171343 GCA_026289955.1 Argiope argentata | reverse complement strand
ATATATATATAACTTTTTTTAACTTTCAATTTTTCTAGATGACTGAATTCGATGAAAAAACAATCCATCGTTTTTCTACAGATCAATGCATGTGTAATTTGATAATCTCATAATTGTCTCAAACCAGTTAAACCTGATTAATGGCTTAAATTAAGTAAAATAATTTGTAAGAATTCAGAGAATGAAAAATTTGAAAATCAAATTGTAACTTTAGCGGATGATAAATCACCAAATGTGGTAACTATCTGCATTATTTTCCAATAACCCTAGAAGTGAAAAATTGATCCCTTAAAAGCGATAAATCGTCAATACGTTGTCCATGCATTTTGAGATCTCAAAAAATTAAAACCGAAACATCTTGTTCTCCCATGATAAAAATGTACAGCAAAAAATAAAAGTTTATTTAGTATCTTTTTAAATAGAATATATCAAAAAGCAAAAGCAAATTAAACAATTAAGTAAAATCTGTTTATCATCTTTAAAAACATGTTTGCTTTTAGCTTTTAATAATATTTTAATTAAAATAAAAATAGTAACAGGTATAAGATGTCTGAAAAGTAATTGTCTGCTAAATATCTGTTAACAAATTTAGATTATGATATTTACTGAAGAATTCATTAGCAATGTTTTTTTTTTTTTTGAAAACACCACAAAACCTCATAACCAAAATAACATCATGTTCTCACATGATAATAATCTTTAAAGAAATATAAGCACATAAAAACAATAATTTGTTGAAAAAAATTTGCAGAAAATATTAATTTATTTCAATAATTATTTACTAGTTTAAGGACAAAAATGAATAATTTCACATTTAATTTTTAATGGCATGCAAAGTGTCATGCAATAGAAGAAAATACAAAAATATTAAATTAATATATAAATTGAATTTAATTTCCATTCATTAGAATAATATTCAAATACACACAACTGCTAATGTTATAAAAGATTTATAATATTTCAGATCTTGCTAATTATAATTTTGAACCAAGTGTGTAAAGAATATTCAGATTAAATATAATTTTATAACATTGATTTTAGCAAAAAAATTCAGAGAAAAATAAAATTACTTAACAACAAAAATATGTACTGAAGACATATTTTCTTTCAATTATAGGTGCTTCAAGGAGTTAAAATATTAAAAAAAAAGAATTAAAAAAAGATGTTAACCTGGAAATTTTTAGATTGTTATACAAAATATCATAGCAAATATGCAACAAATTTCAGATTAACTAGAATTTACATTAGCTTAAATTTAAATAAATTTATATTTTAAATAAATATATGCTTAATAAGTAACTTATAACATATAATTCACTTACAGTTACAGTTCTGTCACCCATAGATTTTACTACTGCAGGAGATGAATGATTTCGCAAATTGCCTCTCCCAAGTTGGCCACTCTTATTGCATCCAAATGTTATGACTTTTCCAGGTTCAACTAAGACAGCAGTATGCATGGCAGCCATGGAAACTGATATAACCTTCTGCCTCAACCAACTCAATTTAATTGGAATGTTTTGTTTCTCAACATCAGTCTAAAAAGTTTTCATTGCATAAATGAATCACAATTTCACAACATGTTTTTTTATTATTATTATGAAAACATAACAAAAAGTATTCATGATAAAATTTTCCAATATAATTAAATCTAATTCCAATATGTGGGAGAAATCCACAAGAAATATTGTGGCCTTATTTTAAAAAGGTGAAAAAAGAATAGATACTTACAAAACTTCTGCTGAAAAATTTATTTTTTTCATTTAAAATGAAAAGAAATCATAGGAAATTAAAGCCTCTACTAAAAAGTGCTTTTCTCTTATTTTAATGAATTATATATATATACGCACAAAATTACTTCATTTTTTTATATGAGTTTAAAGAAAAAAAACATGGGAACAATTTCTGTGCTTGATTAAAAAAAGAAATCTAATAAGATTAATTTTTACCCCATTCATACTGATACATAATGACAAAAATAGCTCTCCTATCATTCACATACTGATTTAAAATTTTACTATTTCCCAGGGCCGGGATGGCCTGGTTGGTAGAGCGTTGGACTCGTACTCCTTAGGTTGTGAGTTCGAAGCTCACCGGCCAAAACAATCCCCGAGTGTAATGGCGACTGGCGCTCGTTAAATCTGTTCGTGGTCGCAAAGTCCTCCATATCGAGAGTAATATCACTGGGGGTACTGGGCCAGGGGTGATCGTTCCCTGTTCCAGGTCTAAATTACGATCTGAGATGAATGAATGATTTGCGTGAATGTAGTCCGCCCCCTAAAAAGGGCTGTGACGTGTGTGTAGCTAAGTCGTACTCTTGGCCCTAGATGACGCTACTTGTAAAAACAAGAGACGTATATTTCCGGCTTAAATTCTGCTGATGTATCAGCGGGGCTTGTCCATGGCAAGTGCTATAAGTAACAACAACAACAACACTATTTTATATTCTTAATATTTGGTGCAGGCTGAAATTCAAAGTGGTTGCTTTCATATTCTATAGAGTAAATATATTTGTAAGTTGCCACTGTTTAATCAAATGTTGTATATTTTGTTGAAAAAATCATTAATTACTTATTTTTAATGGTCTTTTCTGTAGTTTTTAAAAATCAATTGAAATGGTTCATAATTTTTCAGAAAAGTATAAAATATGAAAATTATAAAAATGTTAAACCCATTTTCAGCCCCAATTAAATTTTGTTTGAAACACTTCTTGATTTCTTTTACATCTTTTCACTGCTTGAACAGGTTTTTATTAATGCAAAAAACTTTTATTAATATTTTTCAATTTCATTAACCAGCAAAGCACTGAATTATCTGCATCAATAAAAAAATGTTCAATAAAGTAGTCTGAAATATATATATATATATATATATATATATATATATAATAAGAGAGAAATTTGTGAAATATAGGTCAGCATTTTATATATATTTGGCTTTGCATTGCTTATATTACTATCATTTTATAGTGCATAAATATGGAAGATAATAAGATATACAATCACAAAATAAATGTGATCTAGAAAAAATAATACAGTAAATACATAAACTAAAGTTTAACAACATATACATACTTTGGCTATAAATTGCTTCATTTGCAAGAGAAATCCTTTCTGCTCATTCATACCAAGCTTATTGTAATCATTCTGACCACAAGCAAGTAATGTCCCTCGTTCAGTTAAAAAGATTGTTCCATCATATCCACAAAAGGATTTCACAACATGAACATCATTTGGAAGAAGTATTTCCATTGGTGAACAACTATATGGTATATATTTAAAATTAATCAAAATGTAATAATAAAAATTGTGACAGTAAAAGAAAACAAGCATGATATTTTAGCCTTAAATCTCACCAGTCATTTTCTCTACCTGTTCCAAGTCTACCTCCAGATCCACAACCCCACGCATAAGCATCACCTTCTCTTCCAACAACCACAACATGATGCGGACCACAACTAACATCTGATATGTCAACACTGAAAATAAATTGTTTTTAAAAAATTGAGAAAGATCGTAAGAAATTGCAAATGGCATTGCTTAAAACTAAACAGAGTATTTATGATTCCCTCCCTTTTTATTGTTTCAAAAAATATTTTTTGCATTTTACTTGAAAGTGCTTTAAACAGCAATCCTGATGCCAAAAGTCTCATATGACAATATTCAAAATTTATGTTCTCCAGTTTGCCCTTAAGTTTCAGACTGTAACACTTTTTTAAAAGGGAAAACAAATACAATAACACTTTTATCTGATCAAAAATTATTCAAATTACTTTGAGAGAAAAAAAAACTCCAAAAAAAATCTTTCCAAATAAAAATGAGTAAAGAAGGAAAGCAACTGAGAGTGACTGACAAGTTTATGCACTGATATTTTAATAAAATGTGTAAGAATGTACAGAGTGAATATCATTTATTTAGTTATCGTGTTCGTATACTATATATAATTTTTTTTCCTTAACAAATAACCTAGGTCTCATCAATTATCCTGATATTTATTTATATTAGGTATGATAACAATTAATCAGGATATTTGGAATTCTAAGGTACAATACAATATTCAAAGCCAAGAATAACTGTAATTCCAAATAATTCAGATTATATCATTAGGGATTTATTATAGCATCAAAAATCTTTAATTATTATTATTATTTCTTTCAATTTTCATGAAATAATTCTGTATTGCATTAGGGGGAAAAAACCTCAGCTTACTATGACAAATAATTTTTTTTCTTCTAACATTTGAATCTGAAGTAGCACAAGAGTTTTAATCTTTTATTTCCCACAATGGATACAATCTCATTTTGTGTCTAATCGGATAAAGCAAAAAGCGACTTTTTTTTCCGATATTCAGCAATGAAACAAACAAACAAACAAAAAAAGGCATACCTTAAAAGCTTTTCAATGAGTTTAGGCTTAACACACATATTCCAGTCACCATGGCCAAGACAGCCTTGTGAACCATTTCCACAAGTCATCAAAATTCCATTATCACTGGAAAAAATGCTAAAACCTTCACCAGCACAAATCCTGTGGAAACATTTAATAGTTGAAACAATCTAAATAAACAACACAAAAGAAATTCCATAAAACATAGATTTTTTTAAAAAAATACTATAAAATATAAATTACTAACCAATTATTGAAAGAATATAATAAAGAGTAGTTAGCTTCATTAACAATAATTTTGAACTGAACCATTACTTTTAGCTCATTATATCTACTGACAGCTATATCATTCCATTTACATTGTAAATACAATTTGAAATTTTGGTTTTTCTCTGTGAATATTAAAATAAAGTTATAATTTTTCTCCAGCAGACATTATACAAAGAAACTAATAAAAAAAAAGAATTTTTGACACCAAAACTTACAAGTCATTTAATATATTTTCATATAATAAAGAAAGATACTTCAAAAGTGAATGATAAAAGGAATAAATAATAATAAATGCAAAAGCAATGAAGAAATATGATTAAGTGATACTATCACAAAAATAAAGACAGGAAATAAACACCTATATTAATAACTTGTTATTCATTCATAATTATACCAAACAAAGAATAAGATCTTGAATCCTACACACATATAAGAAGGAAATTTTATATATCGGAGATTATAAGTGTGTATAAATATAATAAAATTACTTTATATATTAGTTGATAAACTTAAAACTTATTATTCTCCAAATTTTTTATAATTGATTCTCTACGTATTCAAATATCTAATGAGACAATTCCGATAACTAAGATTCAGCTGTAAATGAAACTAATTGCTTTTACAAATATAAGAGAAAGTGATACACAATAAAATCTTATTAGCACACAATTAATAATACAGAAAATTCTAATAAAAATTTTGATAAAAATAAAAAAATTAATGAAAATGAAAAGCTAATTTTTAACTTTCAAACCAAAGATTTTGTCCTTTATATAATTAATTGTGTAAAATTATTAGCACAGTAGCAATAAGCAAATGTGAAAGAAATGTTTTAATTACAAACAAACCTTGTGATATTCTTTCCTTTTAAAGCATCTACACAAAATGGCTTTTCTCTCCAAGTTTCCAGTTTTCCATGCCCAAGTTGACCCTTACGACCATCACCCCAAGTATACACTAAAAGCTCAGCAGTTAGTACAATCATATGTGTAGAGCTTAAAGCAACCTATTTCAAAATTGAAAATGCCAAAAATTACATCATTCAGAATTTTACCATGAAAAAACATATATGGGGAGACATTATATAAATAGAACAGGTATAATTAATATACAAAATAAATATAACAAGTAATATTTAAAAAAAAATTTAAAATCAATTTCTACTTAGGTTAATAAAAAAAATATTATTTTAGTAACTTTTTATTAAATAATTGCAAGAAATATCAATATATATATAAATAGGATAGAATCACAATATTATGCGGTAAAATAGGAAGCAAATTTCTTAGCAATTTTCCATTCTCTTTTCTAAATATGGTTTCGAATTCTCAGCCCAATCAACCAGACCAACAATTACAATTTCTATAAACAGATCATCAAAAAATTATGCTAGCATTGAATTTTCAGTGCCAATTGAGGATTCAAAATTGTGACAACACAAAATGTGTGTTTTTTCTAGGCCAGTTGGGAAACGTAATACAGATTAGAAATTTCTCATTTTCTTTATTCTGTATTCTTTTAAATCTAAAGTACTTCAAAATGAATTGTAAAAATCGATTCCTTAAAAATGTTTAATTTTAAATGCATCAAACACTATGGAAATAAACAGAATTGTTTAAAATAATCGGCCAAAAACATGTTAAGTCTGACCTCATTAGTGCATGGAAAAAATCAACTGGATTCATAACTTATTTGGTGGCAGGGAAATGAAAATTCTTGGAGAAAGTTAGTTTTTAATTATTAATTAAAAATTAATGCATTAATATTTGAGAAAAACTATATTAACAACTAATGTCCTCAGCTACAAATTAAAAAAAAATAATTGAACTTGATTGGATGAATAAAAAGTATTTTATTAAAGATTGAAAATTTGAACAAATATATATAGAGATAGATATAGATATATAGATATATATAGGGATAATATGAGCTAATAGTATAAATCGAATAAAAAACATTTTAAAAAATCAAAATATTAGAAAGGGTAACCGTTACCAAATACATGTTGGTAGTATGCAGACCATGGAATTTATTTTTCTTAAGATGCCACATTTTAAATTGTTTTCGATAATAGTTTTAAATCTGTTTATATGTTACAAAAATAATATTTCAAAAAGGAAATTTTACACAATCTTATCAAAAACATGACATTACAACATGGACACGTTTCCAAATTTTATAAATTATGAGTGTAAATTATTGATAAATGTTTTAAAGTACCTCTTTTATTTTGGTTCTTGGAGGTAAAGGTATTGGTGCTAAAGATATATCTGCCTGATACATTTTCACATCATATAAGACAGATCTGTAATTAAAAAAAAAGCTAGTCTAACAAAATTTAGACAAACAAATTTCTATATTTACAACTGGAATTTTTATGCACATAAAGAAATTATATGATTCTGCAAATGAGCTTTTATCAATGCATATATAACAAAAAAATTAACCAGAAAGTTTTAAAAAGAAATTTAAATTAATTTGCTACACTTACCTTAGTTCAGCACTGGAACTGTAAAGGAAAAGAATTACATGAGTATGAAAAAAAAGAAAGCATAAATGAACTCAAATATAAAATTCAGATTAAATGCTTTAGAAAATAATTTAAAACCTATTTAAAATTATATTTCATGGGAAATATTCAACATAATTTTTCAAAATTAAACAATGAAATAGAATTTTATAACACGACAAGTAATAAAAACAAGAAATACAGAATTTTAAATTTTTAAAAATAAAACATAATTTTTGATAGGAAAAATTTTAAAACATTTACAACATTAAATTGTCTCTCTTCACTACAAGTATAAGTAAAAGAAAGAACACAAAAACTAGAAGAATAAATTTATTCTATGCAAAAAATACATTTAATAAAATGTTTCATATGAAAACAGAGTTTTATATCAAGTTTGATTAATAATAGATTTTGATAAGAGTATAAGTTCTGACCAATTTAAAAATTTCTACATTTATACACATTAGTTAGGGTTAAGATCAATAGTTTAAGAAATCTTATTACAACGAATTTTCAAATAATTTATATTAAGTATTAGGATATAAAATTTTAAATAAATAAATCAAACCTTTTAGTTGTTGCTGGTTGTCCTTGATAGTTGAAATCCATAGAAATCTCAGCTTCATCATATTCTTTCATGCTGTTATCTTCATAAACACTCAATAACTAATAAAATCAAATCAATGAAAAATATTTTCTTCAAAAAATAATTTCTAATTAAAAATGCAAATGACACCTGCAACTATTATTTCTTTACCAAAATAATATATCAGATGCTGAATATATAATTTATAACAATACCATATGGTTTTAAAAAAATGCACAATTCAAAGAGAAAAATATTTATAAGAATCAATTTTGGCATACAAATAATAATCACACACACACACACACACGCACGCACACACACACATATATATGTTGTATATAAGCAAATGTTGTGCTCCATAACAATTAGTTGTTAAGATGTTAATACAATAAAAGATAATGGATTGAATAAAGTCAGAAAAATTATCAAAAGTTAACCAAAAGATAAATTTTTCAAATAGAGAAATCTATAAATTAAACATGTTTACAAATTTTAAATGCATTAAATTTACAACTAAACATATTTTGCTTAAAATATATGTTTAGTTGTAAAAGCTTAGTTAGTTTAGCTTAAATATAAACTTATATATAATTATTAGCTTATATATAAAGCTTATATATTATTTAAAATTTATCATCATATTTAAATTACATAAATATGTTAATTTTAAATTAAAAATACTTATTAAATACAAAATGAAATATATTTACAGGAGGCAAACGATTATGAAGAATTTCAGCAGCTGTGGGACGCAGATCTGGATCTCGCTGCAAAAGATCTCTTATAAGCTGCTTAAAACCAGGTGAATAATTGCCTTTAACAGGAGCAAATTGGCCCTAATTAAATATATATGTTTGGCTTAAATAAAATACTGGATAACATAACAACTTAATCCTGAATTTAAAATTTCATTCATTAAAATTATTAAAAAAATTATATATAAATTTTCAAACCTTAACAATTTTATTAACAAGAGCTGGCAAATTTGATCCTTCAAAGGTTTTTTGTTGACATGCGATTTCATACAAAATGCATCCGAGAGCCCAGATATCTGACTTTTGATTGTAAAATTTTCCTTCACACTATTTGAGGAGAAAAAAATTTAAAAATTTAAACTAATTAATAAAAGCATTACTAAAATTGTTTCAAATATAAATGGATAAGAAATAAGTATTTTATCAGCATAATTCAATTACCATTTCTGGGCTAATGTAATAGGGTGTTCCAACAACAGTTATAGCACCACCTTGTTTTGTAGTCAACATTTTTGAAATTCCGAAATCTCCAACTTTAACTGTACCATCTTTTGTCAAAAATATATTGGCAGTTTTAAGATCTCTAAAACAAAATATAATCTGTTAGCATTCATAAATAATCTTAACACTAATTAAAAATGTCATGATAAACATGATTTTTTTAAAAAAATTGTCTTTTATATTTATTTTTATCATAGTCAAAAGGCTGATTTTGGTCCTTTCAATCTATTATTTTATTTTGATATTGGTCTTATTTAATTAGGAATTTAAATTAAATGTTTGCAATTTGAACCAACAGTTTGGCATGCATTCTCTCTACCACATTGGTTTGCTTTAATTATTACCCTCCTAAAAACCTTTTCTCAGTTATTCTATCATCATATTGTTTTAAACTGTTTTCTATTTTCACCTCTCTCTCTCTCTCTCTTTTTTAGCAACTGAAAGTTTCCATATCATTTAAAATTTTAGAAAATGTATTGCTTTGGTTAATCTTGAACCACAGATTAATTTTGCTTTGCACATAAATTGTCTTTTTTCTTTTAAAGTTAATATCTATATTAATTTATTAAAACCACTTGCCCAATAAAAAATTAAAAACCTATTATTTTTCATAAGTTTATTAATTAGGTAGGAATAAGCACTTCTAATAGCAATCATATACAATATTCAAGACAATTCTTCTTTTAAATATAATATTTTGATAGAATTCCTCAATATATGATGTATTCTATAATAGAAATATGATTTGGAATCAACTTCAATTTTAACTATATTCAAAAGAAAGAAAACAACTTCCTATCAGCTTAAGCAAATTTTCTCCAGTTAAACCATAATGTTATTATGGCACTGATTAATCAATATTGTATTCTTGATTAAATAACTTATCAATGATATTGGTTTTTTGAAAATATTAAATGAAACATACATAATGAATACTTGTCTGGTTAAAAACTTGAAATATTTAAATTTCTACTGAAAAATATATCAAAATAATAACAATAATAATAACCAGAGGTTGTAACACAGATAAAGGAAAACAATCCCAAAAGAGTTTTTTAGACTTAGAGAAGATTAAAATATGGAGATCTATGAAAATGTTACAGCTAAATTTTTTCAATGGTTGCAATAATTTTATCTTTACAATTTGTATGTGAAGAAAAAAAAATTGTAAGAAATAAAGTTAACAACAGACATGTTTGTAAAAAGAATCAAAATAGCACAGATTGGTAAGTAACTTAATAATAAATCAAACTCTTCATAATCCTCTATAATGTAAAATTTGAGAAAAGCAAAATAAATATCAACAATTAAAAGTAACCAAAAATATTTCTTTAAATATTGATAATGAAATTTAAATAATAATAATACAATAAAAAGCAGACTTATTTATTCTTTCAATTTTCTTTTATCAAAAAGAAACTATATAAAATATACCTGAATAATTGAATTTTAAACCATCATGTATTATAATTAATAACTATGATGAGGAGAAATTTTTTAATTAATTAATTGCAAATGGCAAAAATAAATTTTGTATAAACAAAATTGTTCAACATTAAATTTAATTTAGTTAATTAATTAAAAGAGTTACAGCATAATAATTTATTTTATGTAAATACCTGTGCAAAATGTTGTGATCATGCATGTGCTTTATGGCAGAAACAATTTGTTTAAAAAGCAGAAGAATGTCTTTTTCTTCCATCAAGTTTTTCATCTGTGCTAAATACTGAGCCAAATTTCTAAAAGAGAAAAAGAATGTTCAAAATGAGGAATATATAAATTTATTTATTGCACTATGATTCAGTAACAGAATTTATTAACATAGCAATACTAATTTAAATTGACTGAAAAAAAAAGGTAACAGAATCATTTGGATTTAAAATCTTTAAAAAATTTTCTCATAAACACAGCTTTCTTACAAATTTTTTAAATTAGATTTAAAAATTGTTCCAACTAAACATATCTATTAATAACAATTTAAACTTTCATAATTTTAACTTTAAAATATAATCTAACTCTGCAGACTCTGGTTACCTGTATTTTTTTATTTCTTATTAAATATAATAATTTGTAAAAATCATAAAATTTTTGAACAGAAATTCAATTTTAGTTGAGAACAATTTTTCAACATGAAGGTATGTTGAAAAGAAACAATATAGAAAATTGGTTAAAAAATTAATTTAAAATACTAAAATAATTCAGAATTAAAAGGGGAAAATCAGCATAAGAAAACTTAAATATGACTACATGTCTTGTTTTGTAAAAAGAAATAAACTTTTCAAAATATCATCTGAAAAGATAAGATTCTAAAAATATAGTTTCTGATTTCATTATACAATTTAGATTCAATGCAGGTACAGACCATTTCACTGGCATTGACAAATAGTAATTGTTGATTATCAAGTTTGACCTGATTCATGTTACAAACAGAATCTCATAAATTATGTAATCAGGTAAGACAAATTTGGATCAAAAATAAAATATTTTAACAGCATTTCAGATGTTTTAAGCTTTAAATTACAGGCTTTTACATGAAAAATCAATATTTACTTTTAGGAGAGGAATTTAAATAAATAAACAAAGGATGGTTATTTGTGCACTTAATATCATAGTTTAATTTGAATACAAGAATTAAAGTTACTCTGCATATGATTATATTTATTTACTTGGATATTGTTAATGTTTGTGATTATCTATATCCACATAAATATTTTTTGTTTATGTATTTGTATCTAGATATTTTCAAATTTATTACAAATTCTATGACAGAAAAATGTCTCATTTCACCTAATTTTGATAAACTTATATGGCATGAATCTTCAAAAATGGAATTTTGTATTAAAATAAAGTCTTTAAAGATATTTTGCACACACACATACCCTCCATCAGCATATTCCATCTCAATCATCAAAATGCCATCTTCTTCAAAACTATCATAATAGCTCACAATATTTTCATGGTTAAGTAATGATAAAACACTAATCTGGAAATTACAAAAAACATAACATAATGATTAAAGAAAACATAAGTAAAATTAAAACACCAATTGCAAAACAGCAATAAATAATTATTTTAAAGTAAAAATAGTAAGAAAATCTCTGTTCTACTCTTTTAATGCAACAGAAATGCAATAAAACTTCTAGAACTATAATTAACAAATAATTTCTATAATTAGTAATTTCAATAATTATTATAACTATTTCACATTAAAATCCAAACATACTATTTAACACATAAAATCAGAACAGAACAAACAAGAGGGTAAACAGTGTCTCATTAATTTTACAAAGCTTATACTCAGATCTGGAGAGGAAAAAAATCCCTGTCAGTATGTGCAGTATAAGAAAAAACACGAATAGCACAATATGCTAGAATAAAAATTCCCTCTGAATTTTTATCATGAGAAAAAATAAGGGGAAGTACACAACACTTGTATATTAATGGTTTATTTTCTAATTTGTTGTCAAATTTTCAGATAGCATAATCACTTTGATGAAACGAATATTTTTTTTTCTCAACTAAAAAGTATAATGAATCATGAGCGTAAAATATTTGTGGCTCAAATATAGCAAATTAAAAAATTAAACAATTGAATGCATAAATTTTCTAGGGAAAAAATTTAACAAATTTATTTATGTGTAAATTTAGTATTTTAAAGTAATTATGTCAAAAATTTATATTACTGTTGAGTACAAAACTGCAACATTTAAATTAACAGTTGCCACTTTTGTCTGAACTCTATGTATGATTACTTTTATATTTTAAGTATATCTACACATTAAAAACAGCATAAGCAACTACAGTTTCTAAAAAATTAAACTGGTTTAGTTTTAATATGAATTGACTGTTCTGTTAAACATAAATACACATCCTAACAGAAATAAATCATAATTGTATAACTAATAATAACAATTTCTTTAATTTTCAGTATGAGATACCAATTAGATTGTAGCAAGACATTTATAAAACAGGCAAATAATTTGACAAAACATACAAATGCTTACAAACAAAACAGAAGGGTGGAGTAACATGAAAGAACAGATGGTGATGGTGATAAATTACTTGGTGTAAAGGTGCAAAGCAAAGCATAAACTTTTAAGAAAAAAATATTGATGTCTTTGAACTGATCTGCAAATAAACAAATATATAAAATAATTTAGACAAAAAGTTTTGACAGCAAATAAAAGCAAAATTCAACATTCACATTATTACATAAAAAATTAAGGACTATAGTTTATTTTTTTAAAAAAATTAAAAGCTGAAAAATTTAATCAATTTATTTTTATTATAATTAAAGAAAGTAAATTTACGTATTTAACTGTTTGGAATTTAAATAATTAATTTGCAATCACATGAAAAATGTAACCTCATTGATGGCCAGTTGTCGCTCACTTGCTGTTAAATCATGCATATTTATTTCCTTCACAATAACTAAAGAATCATCATACTTTTTTCTGTACAGAACTGCAGTTCCAAAGGCACCTAAAATATTAATTAATACTTGTTAAATATATGTGTTTATACATTAATGTATTTAACATAAAAATAAATTTCAATTCCGTAATTATATTCAACAAATATAACAAATTTCAAGCATGAAAAGAAATAAAATTTCTAAATAAAGGATTATACTAAAAATCCTTTTCCCATAATTTGTATGAGATAATTTAATACTTTAAACATATAATGCTTTTCCAACCAATCATTAACCATTATTTGGTGGCAGTGATGCTTTCTGAGAATTCTCAAAGACTTAAGCATTTTGTATTCTGAGATAACTGAATTCTAATGAAATTATAGATGATATAAAGTTTATATTACTTTCATATCTTATTATGTTGAAAAGCCAAGAACGCTGTATGAACATAACTGCAAATAAAATCACTATGAAAATTTTCTTTTCAACAAAATTGGTCTGATTAAAATTTTATAATTGTTTTAAAGTTAGCAGAAATATTAATATGCTGACTAACTTCAAAAAGTCATTTCTATGACCATTTGAAGAGTAATATAGTTGCTATAGTATATGATAAAATCTTAAGAATTAAAATTGCATAATGCTTACCTTTTCCAACAGTTCGTATTTTTTCATACCCAGAAAGATTTTGCATATGACTTTGCATTGAAGAATTTAAAAATTCTTCAAGTTTTTCAGGAATGAAATATAATTCGGTGATGGGTCTAAAATAATAATATAAGAATTTTTAATTTTAATTTTTATTGATGGAATACAGAGTGGTCATAAAGTTTTCCTTTAATTATAAAACATACATATATATATTTAAAAAAAACTATTTTAAGCTGACTTAAGTTGTTTCAGAATATTGTAAAAATGCTTATTAAGCTTTTTATAAAACTACTTGCATCAGTTAAGTTCAATGTGTACTCCAAATAGTTTGAAAAAAGTTGAGACAGCATATCATTTCTTGCCAAGTGTTCCCCAACATTCTGACAGTTATCCAACATTCTGACAGCCCAACATTCTGACAGCTAAATATTAGCTTAATATTAATTTATCATTTTTGAAATTTAATAGAAACTAATATTTTAAAATATATTTAAATGTATATTTAAACATCTTAGTTGTGATAGAGGCAATACTAAAAAAAAAAAAAATTAAGGATATAAATATTCTGTAGAATAAAATTTGCAATGTTACATTCAATAAATCTTGTGAAATAAAATTTTGTAAGGAAAAAAAGGCTTCATGACCCCTCCCCCTGCCTACATATCTAGATATACACGATTCTCTTTTTGTGCATTTTAAGAAAGTTGACTAAAACATAAAATTTAGTCCAAAATTGGGAATTCAAATTTTTTTATAAATCTTTTTGATTTTATTTATCATTCATTACTTTTTTAAAAAATCATAAATAATTTTAAAGATTTTAATATGACTATCAATAAAAAATAAAAGAAATTGTTACTTTAAAAATGAAAATTCTTTCCATAATATTCTATACATAAAAAACTTAACTTTTTAAACTAAAAAAAATGAGTGCTTACATTTGCCTGAGCTCTCCTTTATACTCAGTTGTAACTTTAACATCACACTGACTGAAATCTCCACAAATACCTACTGAACACTATAAGGTAAAGAAATATGTATTAATAGCACAGATAAAATTTTATTATCCCTATGAAATAACACAAATGAATTCAATCACACCAGATATTATATTTATCAGTCTTTCCTTCAGAATTAAATGTAATAAAAATTTTGAGAATAAATAAACCATTACAATAATAACGTAAATTATAATGATTCTTAAAAAGATTAGAACAACAAAAATTTACAAAAATTAAAAGAAAAACACTGTAATTGGAATGAAATTAAAGAAATAAAATCTGGCAAATGTGAATAGAACTTCAGTAAATTTATCTTTCACATATTGGATCAGTTTTTTAATAAAGCAGAGAACTTAGAGAAAGAATATGGAATAAAAGTATGCAAGCACTAAAATTTTTTTATCGATTTTATCGATAAAAATCTTACCAGCCATTTATTTTATTCTTTAATATAATAAAGTTTAAAATAATATTTTTATTTTACATTTATCAGTTTATTTCTCAAAATAATCTATTTGTGACCATTTGAAAAAGCATTAAAGCATACATTCAATCAAGACATTCAAAAATGTATTAATTTTTATCATGAAAGTAGTAAAACAGGATAAAATGTTGCAGAATTATTACAATTATCCTATTTCACAATTTGCAGTGTAACAAAATGCTTTAAGCAGAAAAACTGAATTGAAAAATAAGACTTAACTAAACAGACTATATATATATATATATATATATATATAATTCTTTCAAAAAATTATATTGTTAATACTTTTGTTTTAGAGCTGAACAAGGTTTTAAAAACACACGTTTTTTAAAAGGAGATTATTAGTTTCTAATAGAAATAATCAGTAAAAAAACAAATCTTACATTAACAATTTTTTGTAGCTCTTCACTTAACTTCAAACATTCATTTGTATTTTTCAAAGAGGTATTTAGAAAATCTATTCTCGCATTTCCCCTATGTTTGATTAAAAAAGTGGATGACAGACAAAGGAAGAAATCTTTTATACTTTCATCCTGCAGTGTATGCTGAGACAAAACCTGAGAAAGAAAACATATTAATTCAATAAAGTGCATTCTTGAACACTTCTTTAAAAAAAAAAAAAAAAAACATTAAAACTACTTTGCAACCCAAATTAAATTATTTTAAAAGCACACATTATTATGGTTTTTGATGAAAATTTTAAAACTAATAATTGATTAGTATTCTTTCGAAAGTACCAGAAGTACATGTTGCAGCCTAAATATAAAAATAGTACGATTATAGCCCTTAATATACATTTTAGCAAACAAATAAATAAAACTCTCACCAAAGTATTACTTTCTATAAATCTTTAAAAAAACCGGAATTTATTTCTTCAAGTCAAAAATGTATGTTTTTATTAAAGAATAATAAGTTTTCATTATTGAAAATAATGTTAAATGAAAGATACTAATTTAATAATAATAACCAAAGAAATAAAAATTTAATTATTACAATTAAAATGCAAAAAATCATAAAATCAATAAAATGCAAAATTGAAATATCAATTATAAGAACACAAATAAATTTCTTGATTTAAAATAATTAATGAACTTAAAACTTTTAAATGAATTAAAAAGTTTTAAAAGTTTCTTTTAGCAAAATTTTGAGGTTTACAATTATGGTTTTGATTTACAATTTCTTTCTCAATTTTTAAATGCCCTTTTTTAAGTTGCCTCAGTTGTTGTTATTATTATTTCTTTTAATCCTTTCAGCTGGTGCAATTCTTCCCTTTTTTCCCCATCAAGTTTTCTCTGAATTCCTATTCCACCTTTTGTTTTCTCTCTTTAAACTACTCATATTGATTTGTGAATTCTTCATACTTACAATCAATTGTTTTGACAAAATTATTTATTCAACTACTTGCTCAGCTGTTGTCTTCAGGATTCTTCTATTTAAAAAATATTTGTTTCTTTATATTCCTCCTCTAAGCCTATGATTGAAAATCCTAATTCAAAAAGGTCTAACTCAAATTCACTCACTCTTTCTTTTTTTTAAAAAAAACTTATCTTTTTGAGTTTTATTTAAGAGGCTCTATAAAAAAGATCTCTTCAAGAGTTTTATCAACAACATTCATCAGCTTATTGTTATAAAATCCCAAAAATTGCCATATTAATGAAAGTTTACTACAAATTGCTATTGCTATGATAATTTTGGTGGCAGACTTCATGCAGCCACAAATAATAGCTTAAAATTGTCAATCACGCACATAGTACAAAATGTTCTATTCTGCATTTTCTATTATTTTTACATATTTTTAAAAATTTCCCTGCTTTGTCCACATTGGTCACATTTCTTGACTTTTCCCTCATATCCCCGATTTTCCAGCTCTTTGGCAACTGTGTGGCTGAAAGTTGAAGAAGTTATTTATATAAATTATATTTTTCTGGTGAATCTAATGATGGAATTTTTTGATGATAGAAAAGTGATTTCACTAGATACACAACTTTTTCAGGATTTTAGGTCACTGTATGCTACATTTAGCTAGTGAGGCACCAATGCAGTCCCAGAAATTTTCAATCAGAAACATAATTGAAAACAAACTAACTTATGGAACCACAAAATTACAATATTAGTATATTATATTTAACATGAACATGATGAAATCACTTTGGCAATTCAAGTCTGTAAGTTAACATCATAATAAGCATAATAATCTCATACTGTATATTGTTGGCATTCAACAAAAATGGATCCAGAGCTTTCTGATGCAAATAAATATATTTTGAAAGAAATCTTAAAAATAAATTACGATTCTGAATAATAATTTGATAATAGAGTATAAAAATCTGGAAATTTATAAAATATATCATTCTGATAAAATGAGATACACAACTGTCATAATAAGATTTTATAAATAGGTCATATTCTAAAATGTAATATTAAATTCAAATATAATTAACCCTTTGAGTGCTGAATACTTGTGGCCTATGCAGCTTGTATGAATGGAGCACGGCTGATGCTGATGATTGCCAGGGACTGAATACTTTATTGCGCAGTATAGATCTCATTGACGGTGTATGACACATTATAATATAGTATATAATCCAATTACTATTCCATTGTCTATTCTACATGAAATGAAAACATTTTTATTCTCAATACTTTGTAACCTAGTAGAATTTGAAATCCCAGTAATTTAATAATTATAATGTATTTGGATATTCATAATCAGAAAATTAAACAAATCATAAAGACGGTTATATAATCATGGAAAGGCTTCAAATATAAATATTTTAAGAAAATAACATTTAATAACACTAACATTATCTTTTTTTGCAAGTATTGCATTGTTCCCTGATCATTTTTGCCAAATGTGTATTTGTGTGTATCGTCCATACTGACAACAATGCGGAGCACGTATTTGGGTCCATAGTCTACATTGATGGCTTTCGCTGGATGCATATGTGTGCCCATAGCACTCAAAGGGTTAAAAATATTTTTTTAAATGAATAAAGTAGCCACTTTCTAAAAGAAAAAAAAATAAGAAAATTATTTTTTCAAGCATAACATCAAATAATTAAGTAGTATTACACACAGATTGTATGTGTAACTTATGTTTGATATTTACACATAAGCATTAACTTAGGTTTTTAAATTTTGAGAAAAAAATGTTCCAGTGAAACACAATGAATAAATTGAGTTAAATATTCAAAAAATGATAAAGATATAATTCAAATTTATTGAAGAATGGGATGTATTATGCCCTTCTACAAACTTATGAAAATATTATAAGCAAAGCATGATAATTGTTTCAAATGTTTAAAATACACATATAAAGCGTAAAATGTTAATCCTTAATTTATAACATTGAAATTCTTGATCTTCTATAAATAATTATTATAAAGCATAAAAAGAGAATGATACATTTTGATTTCCACTTTTAAAATGATGTCAAGAATAATGCCAGGGTAGAATTACTTGTATTTAATTTTCGACTATCATATCTTTTAGTTTGGACATTTTTGACTATTTTTTTACATGATTTAGAGGTTTTTTTTTTTTTTTTTTTTTTTTTGTAAATATGGAAATCTCCGTATAACCAAAAGTAATTACAATATGTGTAAAACACAGAAAAAGAATATTTTTAATTAACAAATTAAATGTAATTTAGATAAAATATATAGATTTTTAGAAACAATTATTAGGTTGTATGATGATGACACAATTTTTAAAGATAGAAAAATTTGAAAATCCTTACACATAAAATAAATAAATAAAATAAAAATGAATATATAAAGGTCACATAGTTAATCAACAAAAATTAATATTGTTTTCAAATCAATCAAATATAAATTTCTTCTAAATTAGATTCTTTATTATCAAGATTTTTTCTGCAATAATTCTAACTTGTGCCACTAAAATTATTCAGAGAAAATTAATATTTGCCTTTATTTTCTTCAAATAAAACTCAATAAACGATTCCAAACATTAAACATTCTAATTTCATTCAGAAAAAATTATGATTACGGATAAGAACAAAAAATATATTCCCATACCATGTTGCCAACACCAGCTAAAAATATCTCTTTACCATTTCCATGCAGAACAAATGCTATACTTTGAACTTTTCTACCACCAAGTTCAGCAATAACAAATGCTGTAAAAATAATAATGGCAATTAATTACAAATGAATTGTTAATTTTAAATGAGTAAAATAGTAATAATTTTCAAGAATGTAATCTAGAGCACTTAACTTCTTGAGGCATTCATTATTTTATTCATGTAAAATCAAAGCCATAGAGAAAATGATTATATATATATATATATATATATATATATATATAATTTGATACAAGGTACTATAGAAATACCTGACAATCAGATATATTCAAATTAACAATCATATAATCATAGGTAAAAACTTTCATTTGTTGAAAAATGAATTATAAAAAATATATATATTATTCTTTTTTGTTTTACACTGGAAGTTAACAATAATCAAAAAAGAAACTCATTGAAATTTACTAGAATCAATGAGATGAGTGGTAATTTAAATAATAATATTATAAAAAGAGCATTGCTTTTAAATAAAAAAAAATCATTTACAATTAAAGAAACATGGAACAAAAATCTGACTAAAGAAAGAAATTGATTTATAGTTTAACTTTTCATTTTCTCTTCAGAATAAATTTATAGGTAAAAAAATGTCATAAATGTATCTAAAATTTAAATTCACAAAAAAGAAACTGGTTTGCCATATTTTAGAATTTATATTTGATTACATATACATGGATTAAATAATTTTTTAAAGAAGCATAACTATAAAAAAATATTAGTACAGTTTTAAAGAAAACAGAATTAAGAAAAGAGAAAAATAAATAATGGTTTTACATATATATATATATTCTATTTCGATCAGTTCAAAATTGCAGGTTATTATCTTATATTAGGATGCAGTTTCAATAAATAAAAAATACTAATGTGAAAAAGGGATATATTAGTAATCAAATCATATTTTGAAACTCACTGCACTGGAAAAGATTTTTTATTTTATACCAACAGTTTTTTTAAGCTTATGTTTTTAAGAAGTATTATATAAAAACTACACAGATATATTTATAAAAATTTAAGATTTCATTACAACAACAAATAAAGAAATAAAAGCCATTAAGTGCAATATCATACACATATAATTAATTATTTTTTTAAAATTGCAAAAATAGAATTCCAACAATTTATAGAATTTTTATCCTTCATTTACCATATTTAACAATCGAATTCAGAATACAAATTGACAATCGAATGAAAATATGTTCTCACATAAAATGTCATCCAAAGAGCTGCTTTCAAAAGTGTATATAACTCTTTTAACATTTTTCTGGATACTTTTTAATAAAAATTGAATGTTCGGACAAGCACTAGAAAGCAAAATCAAACGCAAATTAGTATCTAATTCATTAATTTCAGAAGTCATGCTGCTATGCTTTAGTGTTAAGCTCTTCAATAATTAAAAGTACATCGTCATTACATTTTTTCTTTTGGTTATCTGGTAAAAAAAATGTTTATTTGGCACCATGACAACATCAACAACAATAAAAACATTTGTAACGTTATAGACAGGAAATATCCGCAATTTGCGCATGAGGTGTGTATTCTAATTCGTGATTTGCGCAAGAGGTGTGTTTAAAGATAGCTGCTATTGCATAATTTATGGCGCTAAAGCGGATTTTCGTTTCCGTAAGCGCACTTTTCGATTCAATAGTTAGCAGTTCTTGAAGTGATAATCAGTTCTAACTTTTAATTTTTTTTATTTAGATTTATTCAATAATTGCTTTTTTAAAATCTCTTTAAAAACATGTTCATTTAATTTGTCACTAACATTTCCTCGTATTCTGCAAAACCCATCTAAAAGTAAATAAAATCTCCTACTCTTAAAATGTCGATCAATTACATGAAATACCTGTTAAATAATTTCGTTCTGGATGCTAGAAGTAAATTAAGTATTAATTTAAAATAGCAAATTAGTTGTAAATTCAGTACGTTTAAATAATCTTGAATGCAGTGCCACTGTTAGACGCACGGTTAGATTATCTATCAGAGTAAAATTCTAAAAAGCATAAGTTGATTTAATTTGATTAATGCCCGATTCCTAAGTTTAGAGCAATATATTTCTCCTAGTGAAAATTTTTGATGAAATTTTGATGGAGATACGCAATTTCAGTTTGATGGTCTCATGCTAAATTCCTTTAATCTAACTCGTTCTTACTTTTTGAATTACTTTGTTTATGTGCTCAAAAACACGAACAGGTAAATAAATGTATAATTATGTAGTTACGATTATTAAAAATATATGAAACGTTTGTGAATACCTTGAAGTATAAATAATTTTTTGAAAAATACAGTATTTTCTCTATGCATATTTTCAATACGAGAAAAAAAAATATTGTATTGAGAGCTGGTATATCTATTCAGCAAATTATACTTCCTGATGTGGGCTACAGACAGGTTTGGCTAAACTTTTACAAGTCTAATGTAAATTTCGCTCCTCCTTAAATTTATCCAGATTTTTAAAATAGACATTTTTTTGAATTCATGTATATAAGTTTTTTAAAACGTTATTTATATAGACAGGTTTTAAGTGACATGCATCATAGTAAATTGAAATTTAAAAAAAACGCGCTATTGTGGATCACTAATGAAATTTAATTTCTATTTTGAAACTGTTACACAGATTTAAAACTGTACTGTTATATAGACAAGTTTAAAATTTTGATTTAAAATAAGTTTTATACCAAATGGTTAAAAGAATTTTAAAAAAAACTTTCTAAATACTCAAATATAAACTTTGAAACACTTTCATAAAGCATTCTTTTTTATTTATTCTATAAGTCGAACAATAACACAAAGGAAAGGGATGGGGGAACACTTTAAACACAATACAATATTTCATTCTATTTTGAGAACTCAATTTAGAATACTTAACATTCATTTAATCACCAAATGCATGACCTTCAAATTATTATCAGCATGTGCAATAATTATTGGAAATCAGCCGTCTATCGCTCTATCTGGTAAAATAGTTGAGTCGTATGTTTTCAAAATTTGAAGTTTGAATATATGGTATTTTTCCGTTAGCCAGTCGCAAGCGAAAAATTGCTAAAGAAATTCGGCAGAATTCTACATGATTTGTCGAATTTCCGCTTTAAAATCGTTGTAAGAAATTTGACAGAATTCCACATTTTTTGGCGATTTGTCACTTGCGCCCGGCTAACGGAAAAGTACCGGAATATATTTTGCTGAGGAATTTAAATAGCTATGCAAAATATTTAATTGAAATTTTTTAGCAATCATTAATTCTCAGTCATGTATTTGAGAGTTAATGTATAACTATTTGAATTCCTCAGTAAAATATGTTTGTTAACTTTTTTTAAAAACTTTCTGAGTAAAATATATCCTAATTCCAAATTTTGAAAGCATACAACTCAACTATTTTAGAAGTTTTAAACTCATATGTTCATTTCTCTAATTTTCTGTCTTTGTACAACCTATTATATCACAAGTAAGAATAATATGAGTATTTAAAAATGTCAATGTTGCTGAAATTAAACTTTAATTGTTAATATAACAATTTTTTCAAAAAAAAAAAAACTTTCGAAAGCTATATTACATTGAACCCCTTCCATAACATGGGAAAAAATAATTCGTATCTTGATCCTTAATAATAATGAAAACTTAGCGTTGGCGTTCTGGCATATAGGTATCCCATCTTCTCCGAGAGCTGGGCGTCCCGGGTTCGAGTCCCGGTTCAGGCTTGGTTATTCTTCTGTGTTCTATCTATAAAGTGTACGAATGTACCTCTATATAAAAAAGGGTAGTGCTAGTGACTCTGGTGAGTGTGTAGCTAAGTCGTACTCTTAGATTATTTGGCACTACTTCAAAACAAAAGACGCTCTTTTCGGCTTAAAACTCGTTGATACCTCGGCGAAGCTTGTCGATAGCAAGTGCCACAAATAGCAACAACAAAAATCTAGCAGAAAACATTAGTGATAACTGTGAAAATTATTTGCGTTTCACTTTAATAAAAAAGGATGTAAATCTTTCAAAAATACGTTCAAAAAGCTTTCTTAATAGAACTGATTAAAAATAGAAAAATGCATATTACAAAAAGTTGATATCATTTGGCAGATTTTTTATATATATTGTAAGAAGATTTTAAAAATTATTTTTGTGCTTTAATATTTTAGAACGTTGTCATAAAAAAATCTTTTAATGCTGACTAATTAAAATTTCGAAAAATAGCTCCGCGTGTCACTTTCCCACCCTTCAAATCTCCCTCAGGGGCACCTCGAAATAAGGATGAGATACTTCTGGAATAGTGGTTGGATCACGCCACCTTGATGTGTACACTTAGAGGCAGGGGTAGATGCCTCCCATCGATGACTGGACGTACTTCTTAAGGGAAGGGTTGTATCGTGGCCGGTGATGGCCCTTACGGCTCACCCACAGTTCCCGCCAGTGTTCCTGTTGCGGTGATCTGGTCATTCAGTTTTATGGTTCAAATCAGTGTACCTTCGGGGAGAGTCTGGTATGACTTCGCACCCTTCGAAGTGTATTTATACCTTCTTTTATAGGTAAAACAGTATGCTTTACAGAGAGCCAACATACACACATTCAAGGAAAAATTTAAAGATAATACTATATTCGATTTTAGTCTGAATATTTGGTTTGTAATACATAAAAACAAATTGAATATCAAGTATGAGAGCTTCGAATTAATATCAAACATCATGAGTAAAAATTATCAAAAACAAATGAAAACGTAATAAAGATAATATTTTGATTTGAATATTCGATTTAAAATACAAAACGTTAATATTAGCATCAAAGAAATTACCTTCATATCATCATTCAAGGACATGAGATTCCTGAATCAAATCAAAACATAAAATCACATTAAAATGAAAATTGTTCAAAATATTTTCTGGTTGTCTGGTCTGGTTTCTGGTCTGGAGTTAGTTGGCAGTAAAAAAAGCGTTTTTAATAATTCAAGCTTGTCTACTATAAACGAATCTTTTTCGACTACAAAGTTGGAAGCTAGTAGATTCGTAACACAATTCTAATACGTTTCATCATATACAAGACATCTATTGCTTTGAAAATGTGGAGAAAAGAATTAAACCAAATAATGTTTGAAGTCTTGAGAGTGGGTCTTGATCATCAGAAAGAAATTACATTGATTTTAATCTAAACGAAGTATAAAAATGGGAACTTTTAATCTCAAAAATAAATAAAAAGAGTAGATCTGTTTTAGTTATAATTTCAGTTGAAAATTTCAATCAAACTAAATTCAAGAATTAAATTTTATTTTCGTTAACATGAAATATGGATTAGCAAAGGCATTTAAATCCTTCCCAGGCACTTTGCCATTAGTCAGGCGCAAATGTCGCCAATTAGGAAACAAAAGCGAGCCGAGCGGCCTGGCGAAGCGAATGACAAAATTCAAAAGAATTCTACATTATTTAGCCATTTTTCCTTAGATTTCATTTGGCAAAATTCTACATTGTTTGGCGATTTTTCACTTGCGTCCGCCTAACGAAAAGAACTCGTTCCCAAAATTTTATAAAATTCTTTAATTCTGGTGTAAGAGAAAATA
>JAOUZG010032726.1:1135006-1145743 GCA_026289955.1 Argiope argentata | reverse complement strand
TTTTGAAACTTTGCCATTTTTATTTTTATAAGAGAGTATTTTTGAAAATTATAGAATAAAACTCAGCAAATTCAGCTTAATTATTATTATTTCTTAATTCAAATTAATTTTTGTAAAAAAATATCTCTAAGGTACACATTTCAGCCTTCACAATTTAAGTGTCTCAAATTTGGTAGCTGGAGGTCAAACGATCTTGCCCGTACAGGGCCAATACCCACTCCAACACATATTCATCTTTATTATTAGTATAGATAGAAATATACCACCTTATAAGTCTTCATTTCCAACTGTATCAGAAGGGAGGGGGAGAGAAGGCCACAAGAGAATGATGTGTCGATTTTCAATCGATATAAACATAAGTCGGAGAGTCTAGACATAGCAAAGCGGGGTGTTTCTTTCTTTCTTTTTCTTTAATCAAGAGACCATCTGCCAAATTTTATTTAATCAATTCTTTGCTATTTGATTCGCCTTCACGTGAATAAACAGGGAGGTAGTCAACCATTAGACAGATTTGACCTCATCCTTGACATTCATATGATTATCTAATGAAGAATTTATGAATAGATTTCCGGTCATTTTTCCCAATTTTTAGTGGTTATTATCACATTTATATAAATGGACTTACAGACAAGCTACCCATGAATGTTTTCACTCAAAATTTATACATATGTGTGTTTGACTTGCAGACGAAATACAGAATTTCATTAGTTTAGTTTATTGTATTTTTAAATTATTATTTACAAATAGGCATATCACTAACCAGACAGGTCTGTTATTCTGCTATAATATTCACTAAGAAAGGCAAATTCTGTTTTTTGAAACTTATGTGTCTATTTTTACTTTCTCGTTTATGTACAAGGTAAACAAAAAAGTCCTTGCCCGTTTGCGCAATTCCATTGAAAGAAATGAAAAGAAGTAAGCAAATTCGTGCGTGACGTGATTGAGAAATCGTCAGTCGAGAGTAGGAATATCAGTTGTTATAAAGGCAGGTCCACTGCTCACATTCCTCAATCGGAACTCGCACAGTAGCGAAGTGAAATTGAAGTATAGAAGGAGCTCGTTCGGGGTAGTTTATTTTACGACTTCAAAATAATCTTATTAGCAGCTGCATCAAGTCAAGCATTAGAATACGTTCAAGCGTTTGGGGATAATGCTGTCAATGAACGTACGGCAAGGCATTGGTTTCAAAAACTCAGGTCGGAAGATTTGTCCCTCTATGATAAAGCTCGAATAGGAAGACCACAGTCCTACCAAAGGGCCAAACGATCAATGGGAATCTGTACTCGCAGCAATTGGAATGTATACAACAGGCATTGCAACAGAAGGAGCCAGCACTGGTTAATCGAAAGGGTGTATTGCATGATTATCGAAAGGGGTTATTGCATGGTAACGCGAGGCCGCATGTCACGCGGGTGACCGGGAATACGATACAGCGACTTGGTTGGGAGACTTTGTGCCCTCCTCCTCACTCATCTGACCTTGCAGCAACCGGTTACCGGACAATCATCTTCGTGGCAAATTCTTCATCAATGAAGCAAACGTGCATCAAGCTCTCACGAACTTCTTTGCGTCCCACCCACCCCCGAGTTTTACCGCAAAGGGATAGAACAACTGGAGACACGTTGGCAGAAGATACCGATGGTGATTATTTCGAAAACTAACAATAGGTTACCCTGTATGTAATGTTCTTTTAGGTCAAAATCAGCAATAACTTTTTTGTTTAACTTGTAGTATTAGCAGTACAAGCAAGGTATTGTCCGTGGCATAGAATTCAAGAAACATTAGCTTTAATATCAAGTCTAACCTCCACCCTGTATGACACGGGCATGTTACACCCGTGTCATACCCGTTATTATCGAACAAACACAAAAATGTATTACGAAATTATCATAAATAGCCGCAAAACAATTTTTTACACCACACATTCAGAAATATCTATTCTATTAAAAAGGTAAAAATATGGTATGTCCGTAGACAAAACACGGGCCATCATTTCGCTCCTTTAAAGATTCATTTTGTCTCCGCAATTCAGTCGCTCATCCAATTCAGTCACTCTCCTTCATTTCGTGTGAACATTCCTTCTCTGATATTCGCTACCCAAACGTTTCTTTCCTCTTCATTTTCCTTATCGTGCAGCAAACGAAGTTATTTAGGATTAAATGTGTTACCACCATGGTTGGATTTCCTTATTTTGCTCATTATAAGATTTAATCGCTATTTAAAATCAGACGAAAATCAAGAAATATATCGCACATGCCTACCACATCTCCCGCTATTTGCACATTCGCAGTTTAAGATTTTCGCGCATGCGCGGTTAAGTGAAAGGTTAAAATCCCAATTATATATCTCATTTTTAAAAATAATTTTGATACGACTTTAATGCACTAAAACCTTCCCCAATAAATGCTCTACAAAACGGAATACATATCTTCAATATCCGCTAAATATTCTCAAGTTTTTGAGGTTCCAACATACAGACGCTTTCAGGAGACTTCATTGTATACTATGTATAAATAGGGAAAGTATATTAACTGTCAAAAAATTCGAACATAAAAATTCTGGCTTTGAGGTAAACAATTGAAATTTGGTATTCGATCTTAATATCAAATTTGTAGATTTCTATCAAATTTTGTGTAAAATATGTTCAGAGGACGTCCATCTATCCGCCAATTCGAATAAAAGTTAAAATGACAATTGTAAAACGAAGAGAGTTAGATGGATAAATTTAGCATGTATACTGTAGACTCCTTTTAGATTTTGAGATTTTTCAAAAGGGAATTGACTGCCTGTCTTTCTGTACTTTCAGAAATATGAAACAATGATAATTGAAAAACGTAATAACATAAATGTATCAAATTTCGTATGGGATTTTTTTTTAAATAGAAAAGCAGTTTTGTAACGTATTTTTGTTTGCTGATGAAGGTGTTCTCGAGCCCGCTTCACAATGGAAAGTGGGAGTGCAGTAGCTTCAGAGGATATTGTGACGACTTCAGATAAGCTACAAGTAGGAATATACCGAACTGAGTTCCTACGGGTAAATAACCCTTTGTAGCTGGAAGTTACCGATAGCGAAGAAATTTGTAAAATGCAAAGAATGCAGACATCTGGCATTCAAAGCTTAGTACAGCGGTCAGGCTAAGTCCAGATGTGTCTGGGTAATTTATGAGATCTCCAATGAAATGGACATGTGTTTGGAGCAAACATCGGGGGTAGGAACCAGATGTGTCCCCGTCAATGGATAAGAGACGCTCGCCTTTCAAACCAACACAATGGGGACCGGTGGCAGATGGCATTCCTTTCTTCTTGAGAAGGATGCCGCAGACAAGAAGGCGACCACCTATCTCTTTGCTAATCGATGCTTTTTCCTCTCATCTTATTGGAAAGATAAATTAGGTCAGATGATCCAATGAAAATTGGGAATTATCCTGATTGGCCGTTTGTTACTGAAGACCGGCCTATGAGACCCAAATAAAAAGGGGAAGAAAGAGATGGAAGACGAAGGAAGCCGCCTGACGAAGCGAGAGCTAGCAATTGGAACTAGAACTCAGCTTGGAATTCTGTGTAAAATTCTCAGAAGAGAATTTGGAGTGTACGTGGGCAGCTGCGTCCTGTAGCTGAGCCCACGTGAAGTTCATCGGAACTTTTGGACCACCACGCGTCCCGTCTGAAGTGTGAAAGCTTGTCCGAGCTTTGGAAGACCTCCAATTAGTTGAACAGCTTGTCTTCTTAGTTGCTCTTCCAGCCAGTTCATCTCCTAACGTTTCCCGAAATCCCAGCTGGTTAATCGATGAGTGGATAATCCCGAAACTTGGGCTGAATCTTGCGGGAGTTTCAAGAACTCCGTCATATCTCTTCACCTCAGAGAGAGACCTTACTTATCTGAAACACAGCACCTTTATTTAGCGGAACTCTAACTGAATTACCTTATAATTCTAATACTTAATCAAGAAGGTGTATCGGTGTGAAATATATATGTAATATAGCTGGAAATAAATAGATTTTTATTTCTGAAAGACCTGAGTTGGTTTCCGGTGCAATTCTCCCGTAGCCCGGCTCACAATGCTACAGTATGGAATCCTGAATATCCTAAGGGAGAAGTCCGACTTCTAGGTCATATGAGGATAACACACATACACATTCGCTTGCACAGCCTCTTTTTACAGGGTTGCACATATACACAACTGACAGGTAGTTCATAGAAGAACAACCATGCCCAAACCGGGACTTCCAGAACACGAGGAAGACGCGCTTTCTCTATGTCAGGACGTCCGAGAATTTTTGTTTTAATCGGTTGAATAAAACGTACCTAAAATAAAAATTAATTTTTGGATAGTAATCCTATGCTAGAAATTAATCGCCAAAGATCGCGCCAAGTATGATACGATAAATTCATTAAAAATGCTAAATTCAAGCCAAAATTTAATATTTCGTAACTATTGTAAGCCAATGCCTCCCAAAATGTTCTTGGGCACGACAAGTTTAATAGAATGTGCAAGAAAGTTTTAGGAAGACACCTCTGGGTGTTTATTTTAGCACTTTTGCGCCATCCAATTTAATCAACATAACTTTTCACCCCAAAAAAGATACATTTTAACTATCGCTGCCCATACAGATGATTTAGAGCAGTAGTCACATGCTGACTCTTTTGGAAATTCGCCAAATATTCATGTTTTGAATGGCGAGAAATTTGAAAACTAACACAACCGCTTTAGTCTTGTTTAACCAGCTTGGCAACCAGCTGTTGCTTTAAATATAATTAAAATTCAGCTTTAACCATTCATTCGTGTCAAGTTGTCGCAGACTTCTTTTATGCAGGGAGATTTATTCTTGGCGTTTATTTTTTTTATTTATTCTTTACAAGCCACTCTTCACTCTTCGGAACCGGATTCATCCGGTTTATTTCCGCCAACTTATCGTTTTGTTGATTGCTTCTGGAGCTATTCCTGTTCTTTCAAGGAAAAAGAAAAGTAAAAAGATCACACCTTCACTGGAAGTCTATTTATTTTGCGATTTCTCCAGACAAAGAAGACTTTATTTATTCTTGAAGTAATGTAAAAAGTGTTAGTTTATTTCAGAAATGCTATTTGTTTTGTAAATTCATCTTCTAAACATGGACTCACTGTCAAGGCCAACAGTGAAGGATTTCCGACAAAGCATGAGAATAACTGGGATGAAAAGGGGGCCTCAGTCGGGTCGAACTTATTTTCTGAATGGTAAAATAAATTTGTAAAAAATATATAAATAAAGATTAAAATGTAATCTGCTATGCATGCTTCAATGTATCATGTAAGAACATCTTTTCTTGAACGATCAAACACCACGTGCTCATGCGAGTTAAATGATATTTCCATTCATTTTGATTGTTTCATCGAATGAGTCACTTTAGTATCGCAAACGATCCGAAAAGCTTTGTCTTGCATTGATTGTTAAAAAAATATCCCATTTCCTATTTATTTCATTTCATACAATCGCTTGCTCAAAATGACATTTTTCTAGGTTTTATTCGCTGTAGTCATTAACTTATTTTTTTAAATAAGAGCTTTTGTAAATGCGATGGCAACATGTTATCAAAAGCTGATTTGTTGAGATGCTCGTGCAGATAATAAAATTTTTATTTTTCACCAAAGGATTTTTGCTGACGCCAAAAACCTCATCCAAAAAAAATCATCGTGCCCTGACATGATAATAAATTATATTAATTTTAAAATAATGGGATAACATTTCCATATTTATTACAGTATTTATAAGCATCAAACTTCTGGTTAGAATTTTTTTTATCAATGGTACTTAAAAATATAGTTAAAATCAAGCTAATATCTTCAAAATATCTTTAGTAATTAAATTATCATAGATATTTAATTAATTAAAAAAAACTCCTCTTTGAGAGGTTCATTCTGTTTTAAAATTTAATTAATGATGTAAAAATAAACTAAGAAATTGTCGGTAAAATAATTCGATAGATAAAGGGTTAAATGATATTTTGTGTGGCTGTGCTGGTCTCAACGCGTCTAAATCTGCTAAGATAATAATAATAAAAAGGAAATTTCAGTTCCTTTATTGTACTGAAAATATATGATTTGCTGTGCGTTTTAATATATTTATTCAAGCATTTTTACAAAATAAAAATTAATGTATAAAAATGAAATTTTAATATATTAATTAATATAATTTTATCTATTATAACGTCTAAAACATATCGTTTTGAGAGATTAGAAATACCCTTCCCCCGAAGAATGACTTATCTATGAGTGGATATACTGGACTTTAATAGGTCCTGTACGTCATTGAATTCAGCATGCTAAGAATACTTTTGGCAATTTAAAAACGAAGACTTCAATACACATGATAAAAAAATGCGGTAAATCATGACGAATAATTCAAAATGAAGATTTGGAGATCTTACCTGTTGAAAATAACAATGAGGAACAATAGAAGCAACAGTTGGTCGTTTTGAATGAAGCTTTGAAGGTAAACCTTCAAAATAATAAGAAAAATATGAGAAGATTATTTTCCATTGCAATTCTCATCCCAAATTTGACTGTCTTTCGGTAAGCACATTATCACAAAAATACTTTCAACTACATGGATTAATTTTAATGTATATCTTTATCCTATACTAGCAGTACCCGCACGGCGTTGTCCGAGACAGAGCATTCAAGCAAAAAAATTAGCTTTAAACTTAAGTCTAGCCTCCACCCGATACGACATGGGCATGTTAACATCAAACAAACAAAGAAATATAATTAGAAAATTATCAAAAATAGCTACTAAGCAATTTTTATAGCACACCTTCAGAAATACTGCAACTGTTACAAAAATAAAAATAAGATATATCCGTAGACAAAACACAGTCGATCATTTCGCTCCTCAGGAGATTCATTTTGCCTCCGCAATTCAGTTGCAGTGAGATTTAAAGAAAGACGGTTATTTCTCCGTAGTAACTCCTTAAGGGACTCTCCTTCCCTAAGTGTGGATATTATTTCTCTGATATTCGCTACCCGAACGTTTCTTTCCTCTTCGTTTACCTTATTGTGCAATAAACGAAACTTTTTGACGTGTAATGTGTTCCCGCAAAGGTTTGATTCCCTTCTTTTGGGCGTTATAAGATTCGAATCGCTGCTTAAAATCAGACGGAAACAAAGAAATGTATCGCGTATGCATACCGCAGCTCTTGTTATTTGCACATGCGCAGTTTGAGGTTTACGCGCATGCGCGGATAAATTGAAATCGCAATTACAAAGCTACCCTTTTTATTTTGTAATGGTTTTAATGTACCAAAACTTTCCCTAATAAATGCTCTACAAAATGGTATAAATATCTCCAATATCCGTCAACTATTTCTCGAGTGTTTGTGGTTTCAACAAACAGACGATTTCAGAAACTTTCATTTTGTACTATGCACATATTTTCAGATTCCTGCCAAATTATATTTTTTTAAATGCCTAGGTATTCACATGCTCAGTTTTTATAAATACTGAGGATCGCAACTAAAAGATTTTTTTTTTTTTTTTTTTTGAAAATTTATGCAAGAACAAGCTGTTAAGCCATTTCAATTACGAAATATTGCATCGGAAGACTAGACAATCAGTAAATGGGTTTCAACAATTTGTGACGTCATAGATGATGAAACTATGACAGCCAAAGCAGATATTTTTTTTTAACCAAGTGTTTCGGTAGAAATATTAATCTAAACATTTTTGATAATCCGTTCAAATTAGACAAATACATGTTACAAAAGTCAAACAAGAATTATCAGAAAAAGAAGATTCGTGAATTCAGAAGTAATAAAAAAATTATATGCGGCGATAATTTACTTAGAAGTTTTTAAGAGATAAATGTTGAAGTAAACGAGAACATTTTGTTTAAAAATTTTATCGCAAAGAGACGTTGTTCTTGAAAAAATAAAGAAATAAAAGAAATTCACGAGTCATTTGTCAACGTCAATAAATTTTTTATTCTTCTTTTGAAATTTCTCTTGTTAGTTGTTGCATAAATTAATTATATTGCAAAACGCATTGACGCAAATACATTTTTTTCTTTTACTTTTTCGTGTGCGTTTGCGAAAAAGGAAACATTGTAATTACTAAAATAGTCGACCTCGAGACTTTGAGAAATCTCCACGTTTCAAATCTCCCTGAGTCAAAAAAAAACCTATTTTTATTATTATGTCTACCTGTCTTGAGCGATGTAGACCATGTTGAGTTAGAAAAACATGGTCTACATCATCTATGGTCTACATTTATTTATCTGCTTGTAATAAGGAGAATTCAAAAACGCTTTGAGCTCGACAGATTAAATTTAGTATAAATTCTCCACAACAATTTTATCTACATATTTCTATCAAATTTTGGACAAAATTCATTCAGAAGAAGTCTCTCTTTTCAATTATTTAGTTATAAGTTAACACGATAAATATTGCTGCGAAATAATATTTTTCACACAAGAACGATAAAAAGATGTAGACGTTATAGCCTATGAAAACTCGTATTAAATATTCGCAATACAAGCTACAAAATTCACAGCAAATTAACTCTACTTAATCCTCTAATTTCAAATAACAATGAAGTTATAGATCACATAGCAGCATGAGAAAAGACGCTCTCTCTAAGCCAACCAAATGCAGAAATTCCTCTAATATTCTTTAAGAGCAAATCTTTATTTCTCAGCTTCTAGTACACATTTTAGCGTGTAGTAAAAACCGTTAGCGATCTCATTATGTCGCTAATGCACCTATATCGCCAAATGAGCTAAATATGGCGATCTTTTGTTATAAATTCCCTTAGAACGGTCTTTTCTCGCTGACACGTGATTCCATCTGTTGTGAATTCCTACTCATTTTCCAGAAGCGTCACCAGATAGAGCCAGGGGTTCCATAAGAAAACTTATTCTAATGAACATCTGCCGTTTGTTTTTTGCCTTTCTTTTTGTTTTTAGTTTTTGTGTATACCGGAAATAAAGAGATGTCTGAAAAGTAAGCGTGTCTTTTTTTCTGAGGATTCCTTTTAGATGGAGCATCAAAGGTATGTGGAATTTTCTTTTCCTCATATCGGCAAAGGATTCGTTCTAATTTAGATAAAGTAATTAACACATTTTACCTGCAGAAATTACGGGTAGTAATTAAAAGTTATAACGCCATCACAATTAATTTTATACAATTAAACTATTTACAATATTTGCACAACAATTCAGAAATATTTAGAATATTTACATTTAATTTGCACGAAATTTATAACAATACATAACGAAAAGAGTTAGATAGATAATATTTGGCATACAGATTTAATATCTAAAGAATAGATATCTGTCAGGTTCTTTCTGTATTTTACAAGCATTTGAACGTATTAATACTAAAACTTTTCAGATAACATCCGGGTCATCAATGTACCTTATAATGGTCGCGATACGAACCTGCGCACCAGGGCCAGTAGCCGAGTAACATGACCATAATATAAAAGTCGACTAAGGTATCGTAGATGTTATCTGGTTTATGAAGATAGCACCACAAACTAAATAACTTCAATATATAAAATTTAGTAAATAATCATGTGATTTAATTATAGTTTTATGTCAAATTTTAGTTTTAGTCGGTTGGAAAAAAAGTCGTTCAAAATACATAGTCAGTTTTTATATACTTGTGTAATAACCGCATCCCAACGATTTATCGTCATAGATCATAAGCTAATATGTTCTTTTGTAACCAGCGTCCGCTATTAGTAAACAAACAATAATACGTCTTTATTGGAGGGTATGCAAGAAAATTTTGAGAAGACCATTCTCTTTGGTTAAAATTATGTCTGTCAATCTGTCAACACGAGGTCTCAAAAATGATTTGAATTATTCAACAAAACTGGATGTTTGATCCTTACAACAAATTAAGATTTTAGTTGGATTTAGAAAGAAGACAGTCACACAGGAAAACTGTCTGTATGTCTGTCCATATAGAGGGGGACATAATAGTTAACAAACATGATGAGCAAGGTGAGTAAAATTGATTGTTTATAATTTGATAGTTTTATAATTCCAAATACAAATATGAACCAAATTTTGTACTAGATTCGTCAATTGATTTGCCGTGCATGGGGTTACTTATTGTATTACATGTAAAAGCGACAACTTAAAAACAGGACTTAGAAAATAAAATCTAATATATAATCTTATTATCCCCTTTTAGACGGGCTATTAGACTCTTAATTATAAATCGCATCAAATTGCAATAGATTCACTAATGAAAGTTACAGTATAAATTCTTTTGTACGTTGGCAGAATTTAAGAATAACATATATAAATATATAAAGATATTACTTTTTGTGTACTTTAAATGTAAACATATTATAACACTGAAAGTAAATAATAAAGATCTGGAAATATATCAATTTCAGGAGCAATAAATAAATAAATAAAAAATACAAAACAGTGTACTGAACACGAATTACTATAAATGGATTGGAGTTTAGTTTAGTTATATTAACCTCTCATTATAAAGAAGCATTAAGGTTATTTTGGTGCGTATCTCGTAATTTTGAGCCTCGGTCAGAATTAACGTGCCCCTTATATGACGGGTTTTCGGTGGAATCGGGTCTCGAACTTGAAACCCAACAGCTCACGAGCTGAGATTTTACCACCAGGCAACCTTTAGTTGATTGGAACAATTCACTAAAAAGAAAACATTATTTGCACGTATACTTCATATATGAGAAAATAATAAAAAAAATGCAACGTTGAACAAAAATTATTCTT
>JAOUZG010032726.1:1104263-1125006 GCA_026289955.1 Argiope argentata | reverse complement strand
TAAAAATATTTCATGTGTAACTAAATTCTGAAAAATCTATGTCTTCCATTATATTAATGAATTTAAAATAAAAATGTATTAATTTTTAATTTGATAGTTTGGCTGGTTGGTATAAAATGAAACCAAATCTTCTATTCTTCTTTCCTTTGTGTATAGGTTATAAAATTTGTGAGTGTCAAGATTTTAGTTTGCTATGTTTACTTTGTAATGAGATGAATTTCATAAATACCAGAGATTTTTAATTAATTTGCTGTCAAAATAAATATATTAAAAAATTATTATTAAAAAATAATGAAATTGATTATTTTTGATATATGGATTGTTTAGTTACATTTAAATAAATAAAATAAAATGAAACTGTGATAGAAGTAGCATTATTATTTATTGTTTTTATTCAGCACAGTATTTTTTGTAATCATTATAAAATGTTCAAAGTATTTCATTTAAACTTTATTGCAGTCAAGATACTATAATTAAAATTCAGTGATAGAAATATTTTCATCTTTTAATTGAGAAGTCAGTAATATTTTAAAAATAACCAAAACAGTATTTGGAGTTTGATGTCTCATTTGTTACATGAATTATCCCATAATTGTTAATGATTCATTTAACATGAGTTCACTAAATCTATTTAAAGTCTTTCCTCGTATATATTTCTCACTGTTTGTGATAAATACATGAAATCATGGGCAATTTCTTGTTAGAATTTCTTTTTGAAGTCGGTAGTTAACAATATATTTTGCGTAATTCAGTAATATATTATACATCTGAAATATAAACAAATTATTCATATTGTAATAATTTTACGTATTCTGTTGAATTTTTATAGAAATGAAATTTTACCTTTTGATGTATTGATTTTTAGAGAAATATAATTAATTATGAGTGCTAACCCCCTCCCCCCTCAAAGGCGGTTAAAGTGTTTAGTCAAAAAATTATTCATCATAATTAAATAAAAGACAAAAATTAAAAAAACAACCTGGGTTACAAATTGGTTTTGGTCTAATAAGAATGTCTGATGTCTATGTTGCTATTTTATTAATGTATATATTATATCTACTTAGAAGCTAAATTTGTGTCAATGAAAATTTTTCATCATAACATTTTCTATATCATAGATTTGTATTTTAAATTGATATTCATATACTACAGAGGTTTATCTGTGATTATAATATCTGTTTAGAAATTATTGATGCAATGTGGCTTTGCCTGCTGCTGAAGCATTGGAATCTTACTTAAATATATATATATATATTTTTTGAAATCTATTTATTTAAGATATCCACATTAAATTGATGCTGATACATATATGCTAGAGAGTGAAAAAATTTAATAGATCATTACTGCACAAAGAAAAATGTTAATTGGTTATTGTTACATTTACATTGATCATAAGGGAAAATTAAATTTTAATCTTAAATAATACACATACCATTATTCTTTTGAAGGTTTGCCTTATTCCCATTGAAAATTTTAAAGTATTTTTATACATTTTTCATGTTGACTAGATCAAAGATGTATTGAACCTTGTCAATATCAAACTAGGATTTTAATCGTCGATATTAATCTATGATTTTAATTATCAATATCAATCAATGATTTTTTTTCAATATCAAACTATGATCTATGATTTTTTTTAGTGGCAGCACTTTAATTGCTTGTGTGAAAAGAAATTATTAGGAAGGATTTAATTTGTTATATAAATCCTCTCATATCTTTTCAGGATATTTATTTTTGATTTGGATACCATTCTGATGTCTTTATGAGGTGGTTTTGGAAGTTAGGGAAGTGGGTTCCAGTTCAGGTGCTATTGTAAATATGGAACACTTTTTGTTTTAATTAGGAGATAAGGATGTCCGTCCTTACTAATTAATGACTCACCTTTAGGTTATTGATTAGTAATCAATCAACCTATATAAGAAATGCAAATTATTGAAGAATTTTTTAAATCTATAAATCTAATTTTCTTTTGCTAATTTTGGAGCTTTATTTCCCTGTCAAATTCATTTAATAAATAAGGAAATATAATAAAATAAACCGTTTAAAAATATAAAGAAAATACAAAAAACAAAAACAAAAACACTTTTTGCAACAATAGCAAGGTTATGGAGGTTAAAGAACCGTTAAGTTCAAATCTTCCGTGAACCCCATCGCATATCCGTAATTTTATTACGTTATGCCGTTTAGGCATTGCAAAATCAGAATTGCTAAGAATCTCCAATTATTTGCGTTTTCGCAAGTTATAAATTGCTGTTTTATTTCTCTTGAAGGAAAGGGAATCAAATCTTCTTCTGTAAAATTGTTTTATAATCTGTTACTATCTGACATGAATTTTTGGATCGTATAATTTTTTTTTTCTCGTTCAGAAGATGTTTACGAGAGGAAAAAAAAAAAAAAAGAAGCTGAATTGAGATAGCGTTTATATACTATCAGTATCAATGGAATTTTGATTGGAAATTATGGAAGGGGGGGAATCACAATTTAAAAATATTCCTGTTTTCTTTCTTCTTATAATTGTGTAGGTTTTTATATAAACATAATTATCTCATTCATCAACTGATTTCCATGTCTGTTACCGATAAAAAAAATGTTCATATGAAGATCATACACCAAATTTCATTTATCAAGGGCGTTAATTTATAGTAATCCGGGTCTCCTATTGATATACAGGCTAATAAATGATTAGCCTTTAGATGAGTTTGTTCCGAAATCGACACAGGTTTACAATTCACATCATGAAAATCATATACCAAATTTCATCCATCTTGATCGTTGTACTTTTGAGTTTTCTTGTTCACAGACAGACAAACATAATTCTGCTAAAGTGGTTTTGCAAATTCTGCGTTTCTTGAAAGATTTATGAAAATCTCATGGTCGAATTTTATATAAGAATATTTTTAGAGAATGAAAAGTTATGTATTTGTGTGTTACTGTCTTCAATGAATTTATTCTGTTCTTTAACCGCACTGATTAATTCGACCAGCCTGAAGGCACACACATAAATCTTATTAACCGGGCCGCCGTGACAGCGACACTGGCAGAAACTAAGATTGAGTCTTAAGGGCCATCACCGACCATGGTGCAACCTTTCCCATAGGAAGCTAGAAGCGTCATCGATAAAAGATAGTCGACACTCACCCTTTCCATACCTGCCAGAGTGGCCACCCTTTCGGATAGGCTGTGCCTTAAAAGTTGGTTGTAATTGAAAAATATTGTTTGTTCGATGTGGTGAATGAAATTGTAACATCTGTATTGTTACAAGCGGGCGAGCGGCACGAAAACTCGCCAAAGTTGGCCACGTTTGGCGAGGAGCCTCGCGCCAGCTTGATTGGTTTGGCGAAAGGAATAGTCTAGTAGCCGCTAGATTGTTCGCGTTGTTTTGAGAATTTTCACGAGATTCAGGTGCAGAACATGTGATGACTGTAACGCCCGTAAAGGACCAAAAACACGCAGTCGCGGTAAGTTACAGCGGTATAATGTAGGTGCACCATTCTTGAACATCATCTTTCAAGTTGTTCCAATAGAAACGCTCCCGGACTTTATGAATTGTCTTCATGACTCCGAAATGGCCACCTGCAGGACTGCTGTGTAACTCCTTCAGAACTTGGTTTATCCTTGATCGGGGAAGTACAAGTTGCCACTTAAATGACTTCCCATCTTCGGACTCCCATTTTCTATACAATATGCCGTTTCTAATTTCGAGTGAATTCCAGAGAGCCCAATAACGTTTAGTCCCAGTACTGAGGCTTGAAATGTCCTGCCATTCAGGTCTTGAATTGTTTGATTGCATGAATTCTATAATCGGTTTAATGTCAGGATCATGAAGAGGTGTTGTCTGAGTTTTGTCGATTCGGAGGAGTTTGCAGAGTCCTTGACATACAGCAGAAGTAAAATTCCTCCCTTGATCGGAGTGAAGCTGAAGAGGTGTTCCAAATCTGGAAATCCAGTTCTGAAGTAAGACTTCTGCTACAGTAGTCGCCTCTTGATCAGGAATTGGATAAGCCTCTGGCCACTTCGTGAAATAATCCATAACAACTAGAATGTTTCTATTTCCATTGTCCGTCCGAGGAAGAGGTCCCAAGATGTCAAAGGCGATTCTCTCAAATGGGACTCTCTCCGAAGCTGCAGTCTTCCTGGGAAGGCCCTTATACAGTCTTTTCAGGACTGTATAAGGGCCTTCCCAGGAAGACTGCAGCTTCGGAGAGAGTCCCTTTCGTCGAATCGGGTTCCAGAACCATACCTTGTCACCTTCCTTGAATTCATGTCCGGTGGCTTTAGTGTCGTACCTGGTCTTCATCTTTTCCGTCGCTATGTTGATCCGATCTCGGGCAAACCTGTGTACGTCTTCTAAACGGGCCTGGAGGTCTTGAACATAATCCACAGGCGAAGAAGGCGTATCCGGAGGACACCCGAACAGAAGATCACAGGGCAGTCGGAGTTCCCGTCCAAAGAGCATCTTGGATGGTGTGAAGCCAGTCGTTTCGTGAACCGCGCTTCTATAAGCAAGCAGGAACAAGGGTAGTTTCTGATCCCAATCTTGTTGGTTTTTCGAAACGAAAAGAGAGAGGTTATTTAGAATAGTACGATTGAACCTCTCTACCATGCCGTCTGATTGGGGATGAAGAGGTGTTGTCTTTTTGTCGATTCGGAGGAGTTTGCAGAGTCCTTGACATACAGCAGAAGTAAAATTCCTCCCTTGATCCGAGTGAAGCTGAAGAGGTGTTCCAAATCTGGAAATCCCACTTCTGACACCAACCATTCTTGAACATCATCTTTCAAGTTGTTCCAATAGAAACGCTCCCGGACTTTATGAATTGTCTTCATGACTCCGAAATGGCCGGGAGCGTTTCTATTGGAACAACTTGAAAGATGATGTTCAAGAATGGTGCACCTACATTATACCGCTGTAACTTACCTTGACTGCGTGTTTTTGGTCCTTTACGGGCGTTACAGTCATCACATGTTCTGCACCTGAATCTCGTGAAAATTCTCAAAACAACGCGAACAATCTAGCGGCTACTAGACTATTCCTTTCGCCAAACCAATCAAGCTGGCGCGAGGCTCCTCGCCAAACGTGGCCAACTTTGGCGAGTTTTCGTGCCGCTCGCCCGCTTGTAACATTGCCCCCTCCTCAAGGACTGCACGTCCCGGGCAGTACAGACCCCGAGCAGAAGACACTCTAAAGTAACAATACCATACACACAAAATTACAGACATAATCATTGGAAAAGAATTAACATAAAGAACACTATTTACAAATATACAGGTCATATTTACATAAATGAGGAAACCATGGTTTCAACTAAGTATTTAACAAATCACCATAATAAGGGGCTAGCCGGTCGTAATGTACTACTCTTGGTTTTGAGTTCGGTGACTTCCTTATTCGAACCACGACGTCATTCAGTCGTTTCAGGACTGTATAAGGACTGTATCACTATTGGGTGATGTTTGCAAGCTGTAAAACAATTGCATTCTTATGTTAGTGGAGTTTCAAAATATAATATCAATATAATAGCGAAGATTTTTTTAACTTTCAATATTAAATACTGTAAAAACTGCTCCAGCTGACAAAAAATAATAGACTGTTATGATCGAGCGATAGTTCGAGTTAGAAGAGCATAAAGTGGTGTCAAAGCAGGCTTTAGAATATTCTGTGCCGTGATCGAAAGTGTGGTTATTTTTGTGACTATATAGTTTTAGGTTGTATGACAGATGCGTACAACTTCTTTGCGTACAGGTCGTAAAAGTATAATAGCTCTTTGAAAAAAGGGGGGAAGGGAGTAATTAGTCTAGGTTTGTTAAAACATATGTTGTTTGTTGGCAAGAGTATTTGGCGAGGAAAAGTATTGGCCTTTTAATTAAATTTTGAGGCTTAAACACAAAGAAAAAAACTTTTGTATTTGTGTGCATGTAATGGCTCTGTACAAATAAGACCAGAAAAAAAAGATTTTTTTTTTGTTTTGAAATTTTAACTAAAGAAAAATTAATAGAAACATTGACTTTTTTCCATGATACCTTTCTAAAATTTTACAATAAAAATAATTTTTACAACATTTTAAAATTAAAAAAAATTAATGATATCAAATTTTTTACCGTATTATTTTTTTCATACTTAATATGTATATCAAAATTTAAAGTTTAAGAACGTTTTGTGGTAGGGACAATTGAAATTTTCATCAATCAATAATCATAGCTTACTAACAGGATGGCGAAAGGTGGAAAGTATAAAATATACGACTAAATATATTAAGAACGATTGCAAATCATATCAACTATCAGCATTATTCCTTCAGAGTCAAACTATACTTAACATAGCTCTTAAATAAAAATCTATGAATAAAAAAAATCTAAAATAACAAAATTCAATTCCAAAAATGTGTCACTGAAGTGCACTTCTCCAAATATTAATTGCACTTTCTCATAAATATCTTTGTGTTAAATTTATTATCTCTACGTTCAAATATCTATGTTTTAAATAGACAGATAGACGCATATATACACTATTCACTTTTATTTTTGGAAGAAAGTCTTATTTTGTGAATTAAAATTTTTAGATTAAAGTCAGAATATTCTACACTTGAATTTTTGAATAATTTTAAACGAAAAATTTGAAGATACCTGTAAAATTTAAAGCATAAGCTCCTGTGTTAGAAATTCATTTCTCTCTCTCTCTCTCTCTCTCTGTGTGTGTGTGTGTGTGTGTGTGTGCGTGCGCGTGTGTGTGTTATCTGAAAGTTTATTAAGTTCCTGAAACAGTTTTTATGTTATTTTATGAATTAAAATTGAAATTCGAGATATTTTAATTGTAACATTACAAGAAAATTGTGTAATAATATGGTAGAAAGCCCTTTTTTACTACTTTTTTAAAATTTTATCCATTTACTATTTATTTCATTTTTATAACTTGGCACTGTACTGAATATTATTTTAAAATATTCTGAGTGAGATTTCTTTTGTCTTTCATGATATTTAATTGAAAATCCTGTATTCTCTTGATATTCCATTGATGCTGTGAAAGTAGAATGTTTAGGAAGCATATGAAGAATAATAACTACTTATAATAACTATTAATCGCTAAATGCATATGCAGATAAGTAAACATAATATTCTAGTTAGATAAAGAGGTATTTAAATATGATAAATCTCAAAAGAAAGTGATTAGTCAAAAAATGTAGCAAAGAAATGTACTCCTCAAATTAAAAATTGAAAAAGAAATCGAATAAATCTGGGAGAACAGAAAGAATAGTTTGAAAAATTGGGAAATGCAGGGAAAAAATTCTTACTGTGTTGTGTAAATTAAAATCTTAAAATTTATTTCGGTAAAATGTTTTTTTAATTTTTTTTTATTTTACGATGACAAACAGAAAATTTTAAATCCGTAAAATGTTTTTATTTTATTTTTTATTTTTTTTATTTTACGATGACAAACAGAAAATTTTAAATTTGTCATGGTACTTCTACTTTGAAGCTGGTTTTTTAAAAACTTATATGACATGGAAAATTAAAATCCGTGGATGAAAGCTTTTTTACAACTTACGGCATATCAAGAATAGCTTTTGTATTTAATTCCTTCTTACAAATCATTTCAATAATATTAACCTCATTTATTTATACTTCCAACTTAATAAACAACTGATATTTAAATAACATAGATTTCAGTGTCCGAACTCATTGAATTAAACAAATGAATCAAAAAGAAACAAAATCAAAACTAATGAAAACGAAACTCTTTAGTTTAATGCGAATCGTGGAATTTATGCAAAATAAAGTATTTTCTAAAATCTAGGTTATTTTTTCGAAGGGGATGCAGTAATTATATGAGAAGAAATTCATTGATTTTTATCATACATTTTTGACTAAATTCATCTGAAAGCAATTCATGTTTCATCGGAAACAAAGTGGAAACTTTGTTTAATGAATTTTAAAATGCACTGTACTGTATTAAACAATAAGTCATTAAGTATTCCAAATTGAGTTAAACACCATGCTAACTTTCGCCAAATCTGACACTTTTAAGATAACGTTTAAAATGTTGCAACCTCTTCTAGAAGTGATCATTTAACAGTAACAAAACCGCCTTGGAAACAAGACCGTTGATTGACAGTTTTACGACTGGTACGCACAACAAGTGTACGCATCTGTCCTACTACGATAGTTTTAGGCCGAACTTTTCCCCCTAGGCGATTATGAAAAACGCATTTAAAGCTCAAATACAACTTTAAGATACTATTTACCGTGTACTAGGGATTAATAGTCAAATATCTGCCAAGGATTACGCCAAGGATAACTCGCCAAGGATTACAAAAATGATAAATTCATGCCAAATGTTAATATTTTTTAACTATTGCATCCTAATGCTATTCAAGGTGTTCTCTGGGATAAGACTTTTATTAGAGTATGCGAGAAAGTTTTGGCGAGACCACTTAAAAGATTTATTTATTAAATAAGACAATCCGGGCAGATGGATGCATAACTCCAATCCGTTCACATTTACTAATTTGAACCGAATGGTTATTTTTATATTCGGCCTTTTATAATTCAATAACTAAAACCATTATACGTAAATTGAAAGAATGATATGTTGCAATATTAGCACATATCTATCAAGAGAAGATTAATTTAATAATATAGTAGCTATGTTTCGTCGGACCATTTGGATAGTTAACAAATAAAAAAAACATTGATGCATTTCATTTTTTTAACTCTTTCCGAAATCTGAACTTTATTCCGTGGAGGTCTCTAACCTAACCTCTAATCGCGTATAATTAACGATGCCAGTAATTGTTTTCAGGCCATTAGCATGCCTAATCCCGAGTTCTTTGGAACGGTTTGATTTCCTGCGTCTGCTGGCTGCAGCATTCTGGGAAGGCCACACCCCTCCCAAGGCTACACGTAATTTGGCACGCTTAAGAGTGCCATATACAGAAAAAAAACCTCGATGTCGACGAAAGCGCCACCTATCGGTGGGGGTGATAGGGCGGTGACTAAGATAACGAAAGAAGAAGCTTAAAAGGTTTGATTGACAAGCCGAATAACACCCAACCAGAAAAGAATTCCTGGTCCCCAGGAGATACTGCTGTGCGGAATTGCTATATTCAGAAGGTCATTTGACCCACCCCCAATAAAACTTGCCCTTTCTCATTGTGGAGGCTTCTCGGAAACCGACACGCTTTCCTCTCCCTCACTCCAAACTAGTTTGGAAAAGTTACTCTTTGAGCTAGATATTTTAGATTTTCTCTGCTTGCACAGAAAATCGTACTGAGGGCAGCGGGAATGTTAGAAGGGCTCTTAGAACTTAGAATTCATCACTGATTAATTATTGAAGCACTTCGAGTTTGAGGCATTTAATTACTTTTCATAATTCTCTTAATATCGTAGAATCCTGTAATTAAGAAGGAGTAATTAAATAATTTAATAGTTATAGAATTTTATTTGACACGACTTTATTTTTAACAATAATTACGTTTATTAATTTTTCAATCCAGGAGGATGGGCAAGATCTACTTGTATATGAAAATGTAAGACTTCGGACTCATTTCCGAAGAATAGGTTCAATCCTTTATCTCAATAGTTTTATTACTAACAGTGAATTTTAATAAAATGTTCCTTTTTTAATTTTTTAAATAAATTATTTATTTAAAATATATATTGAATTGTCTTAAATGAGAAAGGAAATGAAAAAAAAATTAAGTTTGTGACCGGTGGTTGGTGGGTTCTAATTAAGATAGGCCTTTTTGTGTAACATTGATTTATTATTTTAAAACATATACGGTTACGTTACACACAAACACAAAACAGAGAGTGAACAAAACACGTCAACACAACACGAATACAGAGGCTTCACTGATTGTCTCTCTAAGCACACACCAGAGGGCGGCGTGTACTGAGTGAATCCTACGGTAGGGGAAAAAGAGAGTGCTACAGTCTCCCCCTCTGGCTGCGCCGACGTCCCGGCAAGTAGCCAGTACTAGAAGTAGGAGCTCTTGTAGCAGTCTGTGTTCTTGGCCTTTGGTGTCTCTGGGTAAAGGGTTTAAGCCGAGAAGATTTTGGCATAAACAAAGTTCCTTGATTTGTGGCATGGGGTGTCACAGTAATTTTTGGTTCAGATGAAGCGTCGTGATTTGTGGCATGGGGCGCCACAGTGACTTTTGGTGCAGATGAAACGTCTTGATTTGTGGCATGGGGTGCCACATTGATTTTTGGTGGTCGACCTCGCTTTCTGAGTGGAGCAATTGGCTTTGAAGCCACATCTTTAAAAGGCGAAAATGCAGAAACATGATAGGTTGCAATAGGTTCTGACGGCTTGTCAAGACTAGAAATAACATATGATGTTGGCGACTTCTGAGTTAGTATAAGATATGGACCATCACGTTTAGGCATAAACTTTAAGGTCTTCTTGTTTTTGGCTTTGCTAATAGGATGCAAATTTACCAAAACTTTATCACCAGGAGAAAAATAAACAGTTCTTCGATTTTTATCATAGTATTTCTTCCGTTGATCTTGCTTCTTTTCTATTCGGTCTCGTATATCATTAGTGATATGTGCAAATCTTTTGAGATATGGGGTTATCTCTGGAACAAAGTTATCATTTTCAACCACGGCTTTGAAATTTTGCACAACATCGTCAACAGTGCGCAGTTCTCTTCCAAATTGTAGGAAGGCAGGAGTATGTCCGGTAGGATCACAAATAGTTGTATTCATGGCAAATCGAATTACAGGGAGTTTCGAATGCCAGGTATCATGTTCATCTCCCACAAGTATTGCTAGACGAGGTTTAAGGTCTCTGTTTTTCCTTTCGACAGGGTTTGCTTGGGGAAAATAGACTGGAATTAAACATTGGTCTATATTAAGAGTACAACAGATTTGTTGGAGTACGGAACTAATGAATTGTGATCCGTTATCACTGATGATTCTTCTAGGTATGCCATACCGCATAAACACTTCTTCGATTAATGTTGTAGCACATTCATGCGCGGTGGCATGAGCAAGAGGGAATAATTCAACCCATCTTGTAGCACAGTCTTCCACAATAAAAATCCATTGTTTTCCTGTAGCCGTCAGTGGTAGAGGACCAAATAAGTCAATCGAAATTATCTCGAATCTTTGAGAATATACTGGAGTTCTTAACAATCCAGCAGGCTTTTGGTTGTTAGCCTTGTAACGGTTGCATTCTGGACAATGCTTTATCCATTCTGAAATGTAGGATTTCATTCCAGGAAAATAGTATCGTGAGGCTATTTTATTATAAGTACCTTCAATGCCGTAATGTCCAGCTGTAGGGGCATCATGGTGTTCTCGAAGAACTCTTTCCCTTTCTTTCTTTGGGACAACCAATTGTGCTTCTTCAGATTCAGAATCTGGAGAGTAGCGATAGAGTAAACCATTACTCATGAGGTAACCTCGGTTTGACCAGTTCGCAAAATTTTCATCTTTATCATTGTTTTCGAAACAGTCTATTATTTTCTTCAAATCGTCATCTTTTAACTGTTCTTCACGCATATCACTGGCCTTTCTTGATGGCAAATCGATAGATATAGTGCATAATTCACAATTAGAATTGTTGTGAACACATACAGGTCGCGAAAGCATATCAGCTATAACATTAGCTTTACCAGGAATGTATTCTACTGTCAGGTCAAATGATTGCAACTGTAAAGCCCATCTTGCCAATCGGCCTGTTGGGGATTTCAGACTCAACAGCCATTTTAAGGGTTGATGGTCAGTCACAACTGTAATTTGGGCACCTTCTATGTAACCTCGGAACTTTTCGAGAGCCCATACGACTGCTAATGCTTCTCTCTCGGTTGTAGAATAATTTCTTTCAGATGAAGTAAGTAAACGACTCGCATACTCTATGGGATGTTCTTCTTCACCTTTTCCTTGGATAAGGATAGCTCCTAGAGCATAATTTGAGGCATCTGTTCGGATAACAAATGGTTTAGTGTCATCGACCTGTTTTAGAACCGGTGGAGAGATTAGTTTTTCCTTTAATAGATCAAATGCACCCTGCTCTTCTTCGCCCCATTTCCATGTGGTTTTCTTCTTAGTAAGATTGCTTAGTGGGCGAGAAATTTCTGCAAACTGATGTATAAAACGACGATACCAACTGCAGGTTTGCAAAAAACTTTGGACTTGTTTTGTGTTTTTGGGAGGAGGAATTTTTGCTATTGCTTCAACTTTTGCAGGATCAACTTCAATACCAGCCTTGGTGATATAGTGACCTAAATATTTTACTTTGGGGCAAGCGAAATTACATTTGTTTCTATTGGCATGCAATTTAAAGTATTTCAGGCGATCAAATACTTGACGTAAATCTTCAAGATGTTCTTCAAATGTAGAAGATATGACAATCAAATCATCTAAATATGCTAAAGTCTTGACTTTAAGGCCATTTCGGAAAATGTCCATGAGTCTTTGGAAAGTCGCGGGTGCTGTTTTTAATCCAAACGGCATCCTTGTAAATCTGTAAATTCCAAATTGACAAACAAATGCAGTTTTGTCTTTGTCAGGGGGATACATTGGAACTTGATGGTATCCACTTTTTAAATCAATGGTAGACATGTAAGCTGTTTGTTTTGCAGTTTGCAATAGGTCATCCATCCGTGGAAGAGGATAGGGATCAGGCTTTGTAACCGCATTGAGCTTCCGGTAATCAACGCAAAGACGAAAATCACCGTTGGGTTTTGGAACTAGCACTACTGGAGCGGCATAGGGAGAATCGCATTCTTCGATTACTCCAGAGGCGAGAAGTGAATCAATTTCCTTCTTCAAAATCTCTTGTCTGGCAGGAGACAACCTGTAAGGAGGTACTGCAACAGGAAGCTTATCTCCAGTATCAATTTTGTGTTCGATGAAAGGTGTAGGCTCTCCCCCTGGTTGAAAGCATGTCTCGTATTCTACGAGAAGGGAGTTGAGGCGACGTTTTTGTTCATGCGAAAGATTTGTTCCTTCATTTTCACGAAGATCACAGGGATTTGGAGTAGTAGGAACTGCCAGCAGAGCGTTAATGTCAGGTGGTGTTTTAATAAAATCATATTTGATTCGCGGAGATTCCGAGAAATACCAATGCCTGTTGCAGAGATCTAGGACGATTCCTGCTTTACTCAAAAAGTCAACACCTAGAAGAGTTCTGTTTCCTCGAGCGTTTTTCAATACAATGAGTTCTGTCGGAATACTTTTACCTTTAACCGTAATGTCGACAATTGTAGTGAGTATTTCCGTTTTCTGAATTTGGCCATCAGCTAGTGTCATATCTATAACTTGGCTTTTGAATTTCAAGCCGTTCTTCTTAAGAAGTTCAAATAGCTTTTCTCCAGCTACTGAATGTGTTGCACCTGTGTCGGCACAAACAGCTGCATGAGTGTCACAGACAGTGATATCAATGATGCTTATTTGTTTATCCTCCATTGAAAAACTGTAAAAGTTCATATGATTGAGACTTGACGATACATCAGGGTTTACTTTCAATGCTGGGTTGCATGTAAGACATTTTGCTTTGATTATTCCAGGAGCTCCACAACCATAACAGTTCAGGGGTCTTCTGTCATCTTCAAGTCTTTCATTATTTCGTTCGTGTGCTCTGTCTTTGTTACTGGAGTCCCTCCTACTTTGACTGGGAACCCCGGGATACCGCCTACTTTGACTGGGAATCCCAGACAGAGCCAGTCGATCAGGATTGTGTTCATTTCGAAACTTTGGGCCTTTAGCGTTAAAAGTCCTATATCTATTTGATTTTCCATAATCAGCTGGTTTCTTGAAGTTTTCCGACTTGTAAGCTTGTGTTTTTTTACTGTTTGGGCGCAGACTGTCGTAGGTGTCCAGTTTCTCTATTAGGTCATCGGGAGTGACCCATTCACACCATACATCCAAGAAATGGTCCTTTATTTCAGGAGGGACACGTTTTTTCATTTGATCGAGGATCATCAAGTCCTTCAGCTTATCAAAGTCCTGGATATTCAGTTCCTCCAACCATCCTTCAAAGTAATTTCTTAACTCAAAATGGAAATCCTTCCAAGATTTTTCTGGGTTTTTTCTATGAGTTGCGAAAAGATGTCGCAATTTCTCTGCGTTTAATTTATATCTTTTTAAAAGCATAGCTTTTATATGTTCGAAATCTTGAGCTTTTTCCTCAGATTCTCTAGAAATAATTTTTACAACTTCATTTGGCAGGACGCCAAGTAAATATGCTACCCAATTTTTCTTATCTATTTTTAAAAATTTCATTTGTCTTTGAAAGACATTGATAAACAGTGACATGTCATCTTGTTGAGGGTCAAACTCAGGAATTAGACTCTTAAGTTGTAAATTTAGTTGATTTGGTGATGCAACGACTGAACTTGAAGGCGACAGCTGTCCAAGTTTTTGGACTTCTAATTCCAAACGAAGTTTTTCCAATTTAAACGCGTTTTCACGAGAAACTTTTTCTTCCTCTTTTGCGGCAATCCTTTCACCGATCACCGAATTTAGGAATTCTCGAACAAAGTCTTCATCGTAGTTTTTACTGTGTATTATCAAGTCTTTAATGTCGGGGAGACGCGCATCTTTCGGGACTTCAATACCCATTTCTTCAGCCACAAAGATGAGATCGGCTTTAAGACCCTTACCCAAGAAACTCATCCTGGTTGTTAGGTTTAGGCACTACTTTCCGTTGTTCACAAAATCACGTCTTTTACATTGTATTTAAAAGAAATTTAAGAGTATAAAAGAAAACTTGCAATCACTAAATAATTTACAAAATTTAACACAAATGCACTAGATTCATCAAAGATAATATTAATTTCATAACAATATAAAGTTTTAAATTATTGTAATCGGTTAAACCTTATGAATTTTCTAGAAAGTTATCATAACATTTTAAAATTTCCATTGATTATATTTAATTCTTCAATAAAATAATATTTACCAAAATTTATTAAAAGAACATGTCATTTCTTAAAGAATAATCAAATCAAGAATAATAATGAAAAGTTGTACGAATACTCATAAAAAGGAAAAAGAATATATAAATTTTCAATACCATGCGCTTAAAAATAAAACACAGAACAGTGCTGACAGAAATAATGATAACTTTTTTTTTTTTTTTTTTATATATATACACACATTAAATCTTTGAAACCACAATCGGAAAAGATCTTTCCTTTCTATTTTATTTATTTACGCCAGTTATACTACTCATTTAATATATCATAAATGAATCATTCAGCTTATTTTTCTGCATCCGGTGTATCACATTAATATTCCAAAAAGCGAAACGATAGAAGGGGGGGGGGAAGCAGACATTTGGCGGGTCGTATTATGGCTACGCAAAAGAGCAACATTTGCGTTTCGTTCCGAAACCGAAACTGCCGACTGAAACTTAAACTATAGATTATTAGGTTGAAAGAAACATTTTTTCAAACAAATATAACACTAATAGAAAATATACATACAGAAATATGAGGAAAGCTTCTAAAGAACTGCTTTTACAAGACTTTAAATTGACTCTTACATCATGAGTTTTATACAACATTAGTGTACATATGCCAGGGGTGTGGCAAATTAAGTTAAAACAAATTTTTTTTTTTTTCTACACTTATGAATTAGCATTTCATTCTTTACCAGGATGGCTAAAGAAATAAAGTACTCAAAAATTGAAACAAAAGAAGTACTTATCATTTAATGAAGCAACGATGGGATCTATCCCATCCGTTTAGCAATAGAAAGCCTTTTTCCTCCAGGGCGGGGAATTAACATAATCCAATGATCTTGCACAGGGTGTGCATTCGAATTGGTTTTACCTGAAAAAAAATTTGAGCCAAACCTCTGTTTTCGGAACTTTTACTCTGTTTTTTGAAGGCCGAAATTTAAAGCACGCTTGCGCGACAATGCGGAGGGCGCAATCCAATGCTAGGCGTCAATGTAAACGCAATTAAAACTCGTTGGGCGCCAATGTGACCGGTGGTTGGTGGGTTCTAATTAAGATAGGCCTTTTTGTGTAACATTGATTTATTATTTTAAAACATATACGGTTACGTTACACACAAACACAAAACAGAGAGTGAACAAAACACGTCAACACAACACGAATACAGAGGCTTCACTGATTGTCTCTCTAAGCACACACCAGAGGGCGGCGTGTACTGAGTGAATCCTACGGTAGGGGAAAAAGAGAGTGCTACAAGTTGTATTTTTCAACTTGTGCAACATTGCCTGGTGTTTCTGTGTAGCTGGGATGCTCCAGATTTCTGCCTGACTTTCGCAAAAAAGACAATATCCTAAATTTTAATTAAATGGCACATTTGTACCAAATTAAAAAGAAAAGATAAATATATTTAATTCGGAAATAATGTTAGGATGAATTCTATTCCTCAGCTTTCCTAAACGTGGGATATAACCAACTTAATACAATTTACATAAATTGGAAGAAAAAATAATGAATTAAATTGTAAAATGCACATATTGGATTGAATGCCTCCTGGTTTTGAAAATTTTTAAACCATTAATTGTGTGATAATTTCTAAATTTATTTTGTTTTAATTATTTATTGGATTTTGAAAGTACAACCATTCATCTGCTTAGCCAGGATTTCTTGATATATTTTGAATCAGAATCTGGAAATATTTGAGACTGAAAAATCGTCTAATATTTTTTTTACTTATAAATAAAAAATAATATGGAAACAATAAAAAGAAATTAGACATTTTTTTAAAAAAATGAATCTAATTTCTAAAGAATTTGTTTCAATATAATATGGTCACTAACATTAAACACAAAGAAACAGAAAAAAAGAGTAAATAACTGCAAAGCTTTCTCTCTCTAACATTCATTATGAGTCAAGACTGTTTCGCATTTCTGAAAGCTTGTCAGCAATTTTGTTTATTTGTATTTGTAACTAAAGGTTTTTAAAAAGTTGTGCGAGATTCAATTAAATAATTTGGTAGGAATATTGCTTCGTACGAAATAGAAATTATGATTACTCCTATGTCACCAGGAATTGATAAACAAATAGCTGTAAATTATATTGTTACACAAATGCTTACACATTAAAAAGTATTTTTTTTGGCATATAAGAAAACGTTGTCATAAAAGCAGTGACTAACTTAGTTTTAGTTAATTTTTATAATTCAGATTTATGGTTGCTAAAATTTACTTAACTTGTTCTTGATTGCTTACACACACACACACGAGTATATTTAACTTCAAATTCTATGAGACATTTAACATTTACTTTTTCTAAAAACCGTATACCATTCAACATTTTGTGCAATGCATCTCTTTTAATTTTCAATATTCTCAATTGAAATAGGAACTTGAAAAACGAAAGTGTTTAAACTTCAACTTATACAAAAACTTTCACATTCAGTATTATTTATACGCTGTACAGATAATATTCTAATCAAATAATAATTAATTTTACTAATATTGAGCCTTATACATCCAATAATTCATTACATTAAAAAATAACAAGATTTTAAAAATTTATAAAATTTACAACGCTATAACTTCCGAAACTATAAGAGCACAAAATAGATTTTTGCGTCACGATAAAGATTTAAAAAAAAACTATCTTTTTAATGATACCAAAGTTTTCTTGAGACAACAATATTTTAAAGAAAAAATTTTAATTTCCAATCAACTAAATCATTCACTAAAAATGAATAATTTATGAAATTTGAATATCGTTCTTCTGTAAAAGCTGACGATTTTAGACCACTTCATAAGCGGTCTCAAAAAAAGATACGCTACCAGGATTTGTCGACAGTGATTGGGCTATGATTATGAAAATACTGTTTCTTCAAATATTGACATGTAAAAACTAACAGATTTTATAACAGAAGACAGAAAGTTTATTTATTTAAAACTCGAAGTATGAAGAGTATTTTTCAGAATATGATTCCTTAGGACAAAAGGACTGTGTAAAATGTAAATTTCATAATTTTTTATAAGAACATTTTTTGACTGAAGTCATATAAAATCAGTGAAATTTCTGTTGAATAATTCTTTAAGATGTTATAAAAATTAAAAAAAGATTTAAATGAAATCTGCTATGCATATTTCAATGTATCGTGTCAGAACATCAATTCTTGAACGGCCAAGCATCTCGTGCGAGTTAAATTATATTTTATTAATTTTATTGGTTTCATTGAATGAGTCACTTTAGCATTGCAAACGATCCAAAAGAACTTTTTCTCGCTTTTATTGTTTTAAAAAATATCACATTACCTATTCATTGCATTTCATATAATCACGAGCTCAAAATAACGTTATTCTGGGTTTTATTGGCTGTAGTCATTAATTAATTTATTTAAATCAGAGCTTTTGTAAATGCTATGGAAACGCATTATTAAAAGCTGATTTTTTGAGATGCTCGTGCGGATAATAAAATTTAAAATGTTTATTTTTCACCTATGGATTTTTGTTGACACCAGAAAACCTCATTCCCAAAATATGTTCTGACATGATAATAATTATTCTGCAACGTAAATACAATTTCAATACTGAACGACTTTGCTTTCAATTTTCATATTTAAAAAAAAGATGTACTAGGTTTCAAGAAAATACGTTTATATTAATTACAATTTAACATCTCCACTCTAATTTATCGTGTAATTTTAAGCACTTTGACAGAAAATGAGTAAGAGATAAGTAATATAATGAACAGAACTGTTTAAGGCCTACATAATAATATGACACAATTATATAGCTATCAAAAACAGAAGATTTGATAGCTAAATATTTTTCAAAAAAAGCTATTTAGAAACCAAGTTATATAAAATATGTAAAGTTTTAGATATCTTTTCTACTATTGAACCAGCTGATCGTCAAAGGTTACTTTTTAATAAAGATATTGCTTATCGAATATGTGTAAAATATGTACACATATGTATATATGTGTAAAAAATGTATATATACACATATATACATTTTTTACTCTTTTATGACTGTAGATATCAGCGATTTTGAAGAAAACTCATTCAGAAACTTGAGAATATTCAAGTATTAGTAAATAATAAAAAAATATAAAAATGTTCTCATATCTTACTTTCTTTAAATGAATTATTACCGCTAATTGTTTTTTCTGATAAAAGCAGCCTTATTTTTCAATTGATAATAAAATTAACCATTATTTATTGCAAGATATATGAATAAGATAAATGTATGTACAAAATAACATATAGACAAGATCAAATAATTAAAAATTTTACAAAAAAAGAATGCAGACAAAATAGCATTGATTTATGAATTGCATATAAAGTACAGTTATAAAAATATCCAGAGGGGGGAAAAGCTTCGAAAACATTTTGCTTTTTCTTTTTTTTTTCCATTAATTTTTTTTCTTTTGATCCTCTATAATAGCAAAAGGATCCGAATTTTCATTCATTCGAGATATCTGAGATCAACGAATTTCGGCAATAAACAGTTAAATTAAAAGAATCTTAATTTTTTTTCTTTGCCAAAATTTTGGATTTATGAATAATTTTTTCTGTTTTCTGCCGTCCACTTTGAAAATAAAAGTTTTTTTTTTTTTTGTGTGTGTTATATGCAGCTGGACCTGTCCTTGAAAATAATATTTATGATTTTTATTTATGGTAGTTTTTCATCTTTGCTTAATTTCCAAAATAAATTTTTTAAAAAACTTTTATTACTTCATCCGGAGTAATATTTGCTGTGCATTTTACTTCTGAAATTCTATCACCACCTATTAGCTAAATATGCAAAATTCAAATTCTTTTACAAAAGTTTACTAATTTTTTTTCAGGGTTGCGGTAGTATTCGCTGAAACAAGTGTAGATTGTGAAGGGGCAGATGACCACAGCTGTGATGATAAACAAAATAAAACTAAACAAAAAGCAGAAAGACAATTATACTGAGGGGGAAATTTGAAGACGGGGTGAAGTCCAGATAATAAAAGTAACAATCCATCACGTGGTAAAAGGAGGGTTTAGTGTGTATTCCTCCGCGAAAGGGAGGAGTTAAAGGAACTTTAGGGGGGAGTTCAAATTATTCTTCCAAGTTTAAGTATAAAATGCTGTTTTTACACATTCTCCTAATTTCTTTTTTCTAAAAAATTATATGTATCGGAAAGAAGGTACCAAAACGAATGTATTTCAGTTGCTAGTTTAATTTTATTTATGACAGATTTTTAAAAAAAATATCGTTTAAATGGCGCCCTTGACATTTTTCAATTTTTATTAAATATTTAAAAATATTTTGACACGCACGAAAAAAAAATTCCTTCGGGAGAAACCTGTGTTTTTATTCCCTCTTGCGATGGCAGAATGACTTCATAATAAAGACACCGTAATAACAAACAAAACACGGGACAATATTTTCCCATAGGATAACATTACGTTTGAAAATTGTAGGTGGCGTGTATACGGCACTCTTAAGGCTTCCGATTTGGATTTAAAAGCAAGAAATGAACAGAAAAAGTCAAAAGATTTCTTTTTGGAGCTGCCAAAGCGAAAAGAAATGTGGTGATTGAGGCCAAGTGTTGTTCTATTGGCTTCTCCGAGCGACTACGTTGTTTTCGGAGTAAATTACGTCATAGCAAGCATGTTTATATTCCGGAAATAGATTTGGTCGTATTTTAATTTTGTTTTCAAAAAGACTTATTGGCCAAGGCATTATTGTATTTTTTATCCTAATAACATAGTTAACGTTAATATCTGTTAAATTGTGTATGGTCATTCAAAAGGAAAGAGTTATTTATCTATCATATATATATATATATATATATATATATATATATATATATATA
>JAOUZG010032726.1:1089733-1104253 GCA_026289955.1 Argiope argentata | reverse complement strand
ATATATATATATATATATATATATATATATATATATATATATAATGCAAGAATTGCTTTTTATTCACTTTGTGATTGGTAGATCGTGAGTGACCTTACCCATGACATTTGACGTTTGTTTCACCAGTATTGTTTCAAATATTTAATGAAAATTATTATTCTGTTATAATTAGATTGCATAATGATAGTGAAATATAGATAAAAAAGGAAAGTTTTAATTTATAGCAAATGAATTAAAAAATTAATTATTAATTTTACTTTTAGACCCAGCTTTTGTGGCAACATTTATGAATAGCTTTTTGAGTTTTTTTTAACCTTTTTCGAGTGACGGACATTTTTTATTTCTCGGCGAGAAATCATCTGAATATCTAGACAATACACGTGTTTACCCTGCATTTTTTTAAAAAAATAACAATGAATCAGATGAACAAAAAAATGAGAAGAAAGATCTAGTCAGAATTTAGTACTTTGAAAAGAAAAGCTTATCGTGAAGCTGCTATATTGGCGGCAAAGTGTGCAAAATTGTTCCAGTGTTTAGTTACTGGGAATATAAACAAATAATGCTCTCATTTGGGGGACTTGTGTTTTGAATTGGAAGCTGGACGATCGGAAAATGTATGTTTTCAGCGTGCAAAGATTAAGCTTTCAGTATTAAACAAGTATTGGTCGATGGACTTACTTACTGGAACTGACAAACAACGTCTGGGGTGGTTAGCGAAAGCGAGTATAGGGTAAAGCCCTCTAGTAATTGATATTAATTTCAAGTGAAAACAACAATATAAATTCACATATAAATAGAGTGTAATAGGCCTTTGCCCTCTGAGGGTACTGCACACTGAAAAGCATAGGGGTAGCGCATCTTCCCCGTGATCTGGGCAATCCCTGTTCGGGTATGATCGTTCTTTTGTGCTCTATCTGTAAGGTGTGTGAATGTGCCTCCCTGTAAAAAGGGGCTGTACGAGCGAATGCGATGAGTGAATTGCAAAAGGCGTACTCTTGGCCCTAGTTGTCGCTACTACAAAACAAGAGACGCTGATTAGGCTTAAATCGTTACCTCAGAGACAGCAACATAGAGCCAAATCTCAAATTTTATTCGAATACATTGAATATGAACTCTGTTTGTAATGTGAACAAGTATCATCGAATCAGAAATCATCTTGTATTATATCTTGCCACTCCTGAATTAACTGGCCTCTAGTTAAATTCACTATTGCAACAGTACAGTCTTAGAGATCCTTAATGGTATTTATTATATTATTATTAATATTATATTTAAGTATATTATTATTATAATTATATATTATTATTAATGTCGTATATAAGGGAAACTGAAAAGTTCAATAATACTTTACCATTTGATAGTTTTTTACAGCCTTCCGCTCCAAAAAACTTTTACCTGAGGGTTTTTTTTAGTTGAATTTTGATAAGAGTATGAATTATTCATTCCAATACTTTTGCTAAAAACAGAAGTAATATGGCCTAAATATGAATTTTTGATACAAATGAATAAAAGCAAATAAAAGAAAACACAGTTTAGATTACAGAACAAATAATATAAAACACATTGACGGTCACTGACATTCTACAAAAACGAGGATTTTAGTAGGTTGTTTGATAAATATAATAAGATGTTTATAATGTGGTGGAAGAAGTGACCTAATGTTAAAAAAAAAGAGCATCAAAACAATTCACTAAATGATATGTAACTGTAAAATTGTCTTTAAATTAAATTGTTTTAATCTGAGGAACGAGTATTTTAATTACCGAGTGAAAGATGGCAGTTCAACCCTTGCTTCAAAACAATGAGTCAATGATTTTTTTTTCTTTTGTCAATTTTCCAACAGGACAATGCTCCCAGAAAAAGAATGCACGTAATGCTAAAATAATGTTGTTGTTTTCATTGTAAACAGCCTTTACACACATTACCACAGCACCCTGATATCAATGCTGTTGAATATCTGTGGGCCACATTCAAAATAGCGGTTCAAAAACACAAAATTAGAAACAAAACCCATTTTAAACAAGAAGAATGGAATAAAATATTTTCAGATGCTACCAAAAATTGGTAGAATCAGTTCCACCATGTCTCAAGTTCATTATAAAAGCCATAAGACATGCAATTAAATATTAACACTTTCTTTCTTTGCGAGATATTACAAAAATTTCGTTGGTGAACTCTCAATTTTTTGATGCAAAAATTTGTGTTTGCTTATTTAAAATGCTTCTGATATTTTTCAGTTTAGAGGGTTTTTTAAAAAATTATTTGTCTTTATTTTTTTAAATTTTAAATTAAACCATTTGTTACGTGTAAATATAAAAATATGTTTGGACTTATTGTTAAAATCTTACTTGTATTGAAAGTTGGACTCATCAAGTAAGAGTAAGGTGTACTCTCAATTGTTTGAGCCACTGTGCATTTAATGTTCTAAATGAAGTAAAGAATAGTATTTTATGTTGGAAATGGTATGATTAATTTGGAATTTTAAATTTTCATACAGGCCCTTGGTCCTGTGAAACATATTTAATAAAATATTTTTGAGATATTAGCATTTTAAATTTTAAAAAAGTTCAATTTTTTAAATGAGAAAAATGACTGAGTTAGGAATATTTAATATGAGTATTTTATAAAAAATTGTGATTTTGGACCACTCGATTATCATTTCACCATTGTGGAGAAAATGCACCAATGAGCGCTTATAGTTTTTACGTGGCTGATTGGCCTAAAATAATGGCATTGATGTTGGCGGATTTGATCGCAAATATTTAATTTTTGCATCTATCAATTAAAAAGAGTAAGTTTCTAAGAATATTTCAATGAATATGATTATCTAGAGCAAGAGAGAACTGTGTTAAATTTAGACTTTATATAATTTTTTCAGAAATATTTATTTGTTGAAACAAAATAAAATATTATTTATGTCATATAAATAAAGCTTCATCTTTGAAAGTAAAACTGAAAACTGAGTTTTACGCTAAATAAGCCTATGAGATATTGCATAAATTGTGATATATTAAAAATTCGAATTCTATGCTGAACTTTCTATTTTCTGTACTTATGTATTTTAAAATATGGATTCCAACAAAAATATTTTCGCATTAGTGTTTAAAGCTTTTAATAAAGGCAGCCTTGAAACGTTTGTACTGCATTCAGGGCCCGACTTAACTTAGTTGGGGTCCGGGGCAAAAAGCTTCTCCCCCCCTTTGCTTTACTACTTTAGTATTGAAGAACATTCATTCAAAAAGAAACGTAAAATAAAATTTCTATTTGGTTTAGATTTGACTGCTGTTACTTGAAAACATTACTGATGATGAAGATGAATGTGTGTCTGTGTATGTTGGCGGTCTGTATGTTAGATCGTTTTACCCGCAGTAACCAAACTTTACACACACACACACTTTAGAGAATGGTAATGTGTATCTCAGATCAGTGTTTTCTAAATTTTAATAATTTAAAATTAAGTTAAATTTTTTTCCCGCAACCACTTTCCAAAATGTTATTGCGTAACATTTTTTTCACACCGTTTCAAAATTTTAAAAAATTGTCTTTTTAAGAACTACAAATTTATAACTGTGCAAATGTTACCTAATTTTTGACTATTTTTTTAATTTTTTTTTGCCTAATTTTTAACAATAGACTACATTGTTTTCCCGAAATGCAAGTCATTTCAGTTGATTCATCCTATATTAAATCGCGCGATTTTCTTTCATTTTTAAAAGCTGAGAAAGAAGAATTCTTAATATTTGTGAAGTTTAAGGTGACGAATAAAAAGAAACAATAATGTCGTGAAAGTTAGGCGATAGATGAACTGCAAATTTATGTGTTTCAATGCACTACGATGCTAGAAAATTTAAAAGGCACTTAAAATGACACAATTATAATGTCTATTTGGGGGAACCATGGATATGAAATCATATTTAAACGAGTTAACTTAAATAATGTATAATCAATGTCCCTTTCAAACTAGCTGGTTAATTGAATTTTAATTAATTAATTTAAATAATGGAATATTTCATTTTTCTGTTGTACTCTGAAAAGGTGATAGTATTCTTTCTCTTGTCTGATTTAACTATCATGCAAAGTTTTGTTTGAATCTGGTCTGTGTTTTAAAAAGAGACTTGAAACAAACAAACTAGATTTTAATTTGCATTGAAATCCAGATTCATCCGGTTCATACCAGTTCCCAGTCTGCTTCTGAAGAATTCTACAGAACTGTGTTTCACGGTCATTATTAGAGTGAAATGAATGTTCCGTGTACTGTCTGAGGCCACGATTTCGCATGTCGCTGATGGCTTTTTAAACTTGTTCTTACCCAATATTAATATGCGCTTTCGCGTCGCTTTGCATATTTCGACACGTATGTAACATGCGAGTGAATTTGAATAATTACACCGCCCAAGAAATTACCTTTTTTTATGTATATGTGTGTGTGAATGGTATATTAACGAGGTACTTTTCCGTTAGCTGGGCCAAAAGGAAATATTACCAAAGAAATTTGGCGAAATTTCTACATTATTTGGCGATTTTTTTCGCTTTAAAGACGACGTAAGAAGTTTGGCGGAATTTCTACGTTATTTGGCGATTTTTTTCGCTTTAAAGACGACGTAAGAAGTTTGGCGGAATTATAAATTATTTGGCGATTTTTCGCTTGCATCCAGCTAACAGAAGAGTACCATTAACGACTTCGATTAAATATTCAAAGCATGTGCTTTTTATTGATTAGTAGACCTTGCTATAGCGTATTGAAAAAAAAATGGCAATGATATTTGTTTTAAATATATTAAGATGGATGTTTCATCAGTTATTCTTTTGATTTATTGTTTGTAAATTAGATTTATCAATTTGATACCACCTGGATAAGTGTCGAATTTCCATCTTCTCCGACTCCGAATAGATATTTAAAATTAAGTTTCCTCCCCCCCCCCATATGAACATGTTAATTTAAAAACGCATTGAAATAGAGCAATAGAGTTTTTTCGCCAAATTTGTGATTTCTATCAAAATTCGAGGTAATATGTCGAAGCACAATACATCTTCTCTCAGTATTTACGCGAACATACCTGAAAAATGAAATGAAAAGAAACTGATAGATGAAAGTTGATATACACTTTTATAATCAAGAATGTAAAATTGTGTAAAATTTGGACCAAATCTATCGACAGAGTGTATGCCAGAAATATCTTCGTTTAATTGAATAAGTGTTTCTAGAATTTATCTTCTTATATTTCATGGCATAATGCCGTCTGCAAAAAACATTGTTTTTTTAATTATGAATATTGTTTGCAACAATATTGTTATTATAGATGAGTACAAATTATTAAAGAGGTTGCATTGTAAAAACGCAAGTAAGCATTTTTTTAAATAATCCATACAGCCATTTCTGCTAATAAAGGCGAATTTATGCTTGTATATGTTGCTATATTGCTGCAACACCTTGTTCCATATTTACCAAATTTGTTACTAATATGGAATATGAAGGTGAAAATATACACTAGAAGATTTTTTTTTTTTTTTTGAAATTTCAGTCAGGAATTAAGCGGCAATTCGGTTACAGTAGTTTTTGAAAACGGTTCTGCAGAAAAATATGATCAGCATTTAGCTTAAAGTTAAAAACATTATCGCTTTAATGATAATGTTTTAAGATTTTGTCATTAAAAAAATAATACCTACCGTCTTTGGCGACAAATTTATTCTCTCATATTATTTGTTGTTTAAGCTTTTAAATATTAAATAGAAGCTCTTTAGGTAAATAACTGGTACCACCAGATGATGCTCTAAAGCTTTTGAGTGTTTTCTATTTTAATTTCTTACTTAAGGCAATATAAATAAATAATGAAACTTCAAACTTATAAACTAATTCAGGAATTTTAATTATCAGATTAATATAAAATAGAAATCATAGATGTAGTAATATAAAAATAAAAGGCGGTCTAAAAATGCTATTTGCAGATATTGTACTGAAAAAAAAATTGAAGCATAGAAAATTGCGACACCCTGACAATTTCCTGTACTTAAATCTAGTGCAGCAATTACAATGGTTAACCTTTTATGAACAACGAAATTACACGTTAAGTACCTCAGGGCTTAACGTTCTCCCGTTGGTGTGGCGTGGAGAGGGGGCTGCCAGCTCAGGTGCCGTCTTCGTCTTATGGCCGTGGTTCAAAATTACGTGGGTCCGTCCCAAAATCCCCTAGTATTGCTTTGCAACTGAACAATATAATTATACTACACTAACCGTCATTAGAGGATGTAACAGCCATTTTTATTATAATAAGATCTGTAGAAAGAACACCTTATAATTTACGTTTTGAAATACATCATTTTTCCAACTATACAGATGACCCACCACTCTCGTTAACTGTTGTACATAGCAATAAATTTTTAATCTGAATTCTCATTTTTCGGTAAACGAATTTTTATTGTGATTGTAATCAATTCATATTAATCAAGTTTCCTGTGCACTTAAAAATTGCAAAATACTACATATTTCAATAATATTTGATCAATTATACTAGCTTATTAATTGCTTTCTATTCAAAATATTATTGTAGACATGCTTTCCTGAGTTTCATCATACATTTCTTTCGTGTGGCTTATTGACGCACTGTCAACGACTGCCGTAAAATTCTTCCGAAATGAAATATGTGCTTTTCGTGTAGACGTTTGGATTGTCTACATACGGCAGGTGTCACCTGTCATCTACGCTATAAACGCGCTAGAAATCCGCGTAATGGCAGTGTCGGAAAAACACCTGAACAAAGAATTTGAGCAACGGAAGACCGTGACCTTTCTTGTCTCGCATTGTTATGTCTTGGACTGATCCTTGCTAAAGACATGTGTTCTAATGTAAGGCTGTGTAATTAAATGTCTTTACCGTTCACAATTTTCACATTAATTTGGGCACCTTAAATATGCCTACTGCTATGTGAGGATTTTTCGACTTAAAAAGAATAACATTGCAACCTATATTTCTCGATATAATGCAAATGAACTTTATTTCTTAGTAGCTATATATCTGTAATTATGATTTTAAAAAAATAACATTTGTTTTATGTTTTTGGCTTCAAACTAAATCTTGCTGTAAACTAGGAGTTCGCCAACACCGACGTTGCGTCGAATTTTGCATGTCCTCTGTTTATTTAGGTTTCCTTAGGTATTGATTTCCTCACTCTAAACAACAAAAGTAAATGAAAACAATTTTAAAAGCATCATGAGAGAAGTTCAGTCGGTAATTTTTTTTTAGCATCTACACTACTATTATAAATGTGAAAGTTTGGATGGATGGATGATGGGGTTCATTCACAACAGAACGGCTGAAGGAAATTGGATGAAATTTAGCACAGAGATAGATTATAATCTACAGAAGAACATAGGCTAATTTTTATTCCGGTTAATTGAGTGGTTACTTTTTTATTAAATAAAAACTAAATTTTCCACAAAAAAAAAGAATCTGAAAACATTTGCCTGAACTTTTCGAATCGTTTGTTTTTATTTTTCTATTTCCGGTGTTCTTTTAACACTTTGCTGACCGGTGACGAGTTAACTCGTATTTTCATGTCCAAACGTTGTTGACCGATGGCGAGTTAACTCGTCATTGCACTTGCATTATCTGTTTCAATTTATAACACCGAGGGCGATATAGAACATTGCAAAAACTTGGCGTATCGTGTTTAGTCTCGTCCGCTCTATAATAGAAAAATTACTTTTCCTACTATTTACATTTTTATTAGAATTTTAGTAAAATTCCAAAAATTTCAACCATGACGGAACGCATCGGCGAAGAACTTTTTGATGTTCCTATTCCACAAAATTCATTGGAGTTTTTTTAGAACGTTTTACTTTCATATTCAATTACAAAAAAGTAGCCGGTGACATGACATAGTTTCTGTGTAAAATTGCCGGTCACCAAAGTGTTATTATCTTATCTAATGGAATTCATTGTGATTTATTGTAGCTTTTATTTCTCGACAGAAAACCTTTTTCAACAGAACAAAAAATTAAAAAAAAATTAATCGTTTGTTTTTATTTTTTTGTTTCCGTTTTTCATTTTAATATCTTACTATTCTAATGGAAGGTTTATTAAATTTTTTTCTTACGTTGTTCTTGTGTTAATAAAATTTGATATTTTTTGTTCATTTCTCTTGATTTTTTTTCTTGTACATAGTTTTTTAGTTTTTTCTCCCGCCTTAATTATGTTAGACGTAACATGTTTTCGACCGGTTATTTCAAACGATTCTGTTTATTTTCATATTATATGATAAATTTAAAATTAAACTTTGCTAATTAATAGATCTTTCTATTCTTTCAAAGTGCTTTTGAATAAAAATAAAACAGATGAATTGAAATTAAAATTTTCTAATATGCATTGTGTTACCCCAACTGGTGCTTAAAATTCACGTTTTTGCGTTGCTCCAATTGATGTTGAAAGTTTTTGCATGCATACGGTTTTGCTTACATTTTACATTGTGATTGGACTGTCAGTTCTCACATATACACATCAAACTTTCCATGCGTAAGAAGTCGCGGGTAAGAGATAGTTAATTATAATTAATTATAGTTTAAAAGAAATATCGGTACTTTTCCATTAAGCGGCCGGCAGCGGAAAATCGCCAAATATTGTATAATTCCGCCAAATTTCTTATTATTCACTGCTGCACTTTTCGTGATGTGACGTAATTCAGTCGAGTTTACAAATTGAAAAGCAGAAAGATGCTTTTCTTCGTTAAGTTGAACAATAGACTTTCAAGTATTTTTATAGGTCTAGCCAACTGTTTTCCCATATCCGATGTTAAATGTGCTGTCTTAATTTTTTCTTCATTCTTTTTCACTCGTTATTTTAGGGTTTCGGTTCAGTATCATAATTCCACGACGAATTTACGTCGATTCAATGCACATTCGTTTCCTTTTTGTTGAAATTCACGAGAAAAATAAGATTTCATTTAACTGTAAATATAATTTAGCTGATCAAAGATGATAATTTAGAATTTTTGATTCATTTTTTTGTTAAGTACTGTTTCACTTAAGATTTTCTTTTCTTTCTGTGCTAGATCGTTTCTGAGCTGATAAATCTCTACTTCTTCATTACGTGATAGGGGGGGGAAAAGGAAGCGTATACTTAGCAACTCTTTCTTTCTACGATTGGATTCAGAATTCGGGTACTTGCACAACTCCTGAAAGACCTTCATGAGTCAGTTAGCATCCATCGGAATGAAGTGCACTTTTCGTCTAAAGGATATGTTACTCGGCTACAAACACTAGCATCGTGGGTTCACACCTTGACCTTCACTTGCCACATAGGTGACCTTTACTGCGCAGCTCCGTTCTACTGTCACAGCCCCGTGTACCCGCAGCAAAAGTCCTCAGACACACTTGAAGCAGCAACCAAACAAAACCGTCAGACTCACTTGACTCATCCATTCGTTCATTCGCTTGCCAACTCACTCACGCTCTCAACATAACACTTGGCGCTATAAATTCGTTCGTCTCTCCGCCGACTTACTGGTAGAGGAGTAATGTAGCGTCACCTTCTTAAGCCAAATAAAATCTTTCGGACTGAAGTGCACTTTTGGTCTAACTGATATTCTCGACTACAAACATTACAGCCGTGGGGTCGTACTTCGATTTTTAACCACCACTGTGGTACTTATCGGTTTTAACGGCGACCAAAAAGCACCTAGAAAAATTGTGCCAAATATGAACTATGCTCAAGTGCATGAATATTTATACACAAATATGAAATCACGTGAGTGTCACATACAACATTGTTTTACAATTAAAATCGCCAAATTACCGAAATTTTTTCTTGGCACATTTGGTCGTCGTTTTGGCCGTCAAATACCAAAATTTGATACATAGATTTATAATTTTAGTTAGGCCGGGATGGCCTGGTTGGTAGAGCGTTGGACTCGTACTCCTTAGACTGCAAATTCGAACCCACCTGCCGAAGACTCTCCTTGTGTGTGTAGAGGCTGACGCATGTTAAATCCGTCGTGGTCACAAAGTCCTCCATGTCGAGAGTAATACCACTGGGGGTACTTGGTCAGAGGTGATTGTTCTCTGCTCCAGGTCTTAATTACGATCTGAGACGAATGAATGAAGTCGGCCTCCTAAAAGGGGGTGTGACGTGTGAGTAGCTACAGTGTCTCACAAAAGTGATGGGACACTTGTGCTTTACAAAAGGAAAATGTAATAAAATAAATAAATCATGTACAAATTTTTTGTGGGTGTATTTCATACTTAAATTTTGTAACAATTAATATATAACATACATTTTGTCAAAATATTAAAATAAATTTAATAAATTAAACAGTCATTTAGAAAGGAGCAAAAAAAAAAATGGCTCACATAAGTGATGGGACACTTACTTTTCCATCAAATATTTATCAAAAATTTTACTTTTTAAAAGGTTTTAATATTTTGTTGGATTTCCTTTTACTTTTAAAACATGATTTAATCTTCTTGGGATGGATTTGACTAATTTTTCTGTGATTTCTGGAGGGATTTTACCCCATTCTTCTTGAAGCATCGATTTTAATTGTTGTTTTGAAGAAATGGTGTGTTTGCGAATTCTTGATTCCAATTCTTGCCAAATATTCTCTATGGGATTCAAGTCAGGAGATTGTGGTGGTGTTTTTATTATTTCAGGACAGTTATACAGCAGCCAGAGTCTAACGTTCAAAGCAGTGTGCTTGGGATCATTATCCTGGTAGAATTTAAAATCGTTATGAAGGTTCAATTTTCGTGCTGAAGATTTCAAATTTTGCTGTAAAATGTCGATATACTTGTACTGATCCATTATACTGTCAATAAAAACAAGATTACCGACTCCAGCGAACGACATACACCCCCATACCATAACTCCTCCTCCACCATGTTTCACTGTTGGCACCAAGGTCTCTTTACGAAATTCTTCCCTGCGTTTTCTCCACACCAAGATTCTACCGTCAGAACCAAATATATTAAATTTACTCTCATCAGCAAATATAAATTTATTCCAGAAATCAGAATTCTTATTTATGTAGGATTTTGCGAATGCCAGTCTGAGTTTTCGATTCTTTTCCCTTACGAAGAATTTTTTCCTGGCTACTCTACCGTGATATCCAGCAGATCGAATTACTCGTCTAATAGTCTCAGGATTAACAATTACTCCATATAATGCTTGTAAATCAGCAGCAACTTTAGGAGCACTCATTCTTGGATTTTTTTTAATAATTCGAACGATAATTCGCTTTAATCCATTAGATAGCTTTGATGGTCGGCCAGGTCTTCTTTTATCCTGAATCATATGATTCTTTTTATATCATTTAATGATGTTGAAAACTGTTGAATAACTCAAATTAACTGTTTTAGCAGTTTCTCTAATAGATTTTCCACGTTCAATATGCAAATTAATAATTATTTTTCGAATTTCAGGCGAAGTTTCTTTTCGTTTAGCATTCATGGCTGCACAGAGCTAAAAAACACAAATATTCCAAAGAAATCTGGAGAGAAATACTGCAGACGATTTTATAAATTATTGCCAATTGCTTTTGAGTAAAAATAACCCCCCCAAAATATATTTTTATTGCTTATTTCAGACGATTTTTGTTGCATATCTAATGGTGACCCATCACTTATGTGAGCTAATTTTTGCCCCGTTCTAAACAATTATATTTTTATTAAATTAATATTTTAATATTTTGACAAAATGTATGTTATGTATTAATTGTTACAAAATTTAAGTATGAAATACACCCACAAAACATTTGTACATGTTTATTTATTGATTTTATTAAATTTTCCTTTTGTAAAGCACAAGTGTCCCATCACTTTTGTGAGACACTGTAAGTCGTACTCTTGGCCCTAGATGGCGCTACCTGTAAAACAAGAGACGTATATCTCCCGCTTAAAATCTGCTGATCGTATCAACGGGGGTTACCCTTGGCAAATGCCATTAGTCACAACACACATAATTTTAGTTTCCAAGACCAAATCCCAAATTTCTTTCGTGTAGTTATTGTGGTCATAGACAGACAGACTATAATTTTCAGGTTCCTTTCAGTATTCTGACAGAAAAAATACACGACTCTTTATAAAAATCTTGCACTGACGATTTCATTAATTTCCGTTTGTGATTTAAGAAGTAAATAAAAGTGGTATTTTATTTAAGTGTCAGTTCATTCAGTCTTCTCTTGTTAGTAAATTTCCTGAAATTATGTGACGCAATTGCCATTTGAAATACAACCACACATCTGTTGACGGAGGATAATTTATTGAATGATATAAATGGCGAGGGAAAGGCATGAATTCACTGAATGCTTTAAGAGACATCTTTCGAAATCTTAATAAAATAAAATTGTGCGCACGAACGTGCGCTGACGATTTAAGAGTGAACTTGGCAGTTAAATTGCGTGCTGACTCTCCATGTGGAAAAAAACAAAACAAAATTTGCTATTGGTGTTATTGATAAAATAATGATGGAATCACGGTAAAAAAAATTGCAAGGAAACTGAAATAATTAACGAGGTGATGAATATTTAATTGATGAGAAGTCTAATGATTGCCGAGAAAAAATATGATTAGTTAACTTTTTAATATTCCTTGTTTGCACTTTTATTTATTAATTTTCTTTCCTCTTATATACATTTTAACTATTTTTTATTATGACGCACAACGCAAAAACTTATGCAACTTTTGTCTTCACTACTAAACTTATAATTAAATAAATAATTACTTCTAACTATTGAAAGGCGTATTTTTATAAAAGTTTTCCTTATGTTTATAACTAGTTGATTCATCTGGTATTGATTGGAATAAAAATGTCTTTTTTGTTTAATTTTAACTTGCCTATATGCAAACATTATAAAATATAAATATTTAATTTTTTTTTCTTTAAATCCAATAATTTCTCGAAAAATTACAGATGGTGCCAAATGATTTTTCAAAATATCGAAAGTCAATCCTTTGTCTATAAATTATAAAAGATTTTTGAAGAACTATAAAAAAAAATTAAACTTTAACGACTGGTAATTCGCCGGGAAATAAATGAATAAAATTTAAATATTCAGCAGTATTTTCATGCAGTTCAAAATGAATTTTTTGCTGTACATGAAATCATAATCTTTTAATTAGTCAAAAAATAATATTTAATTAATTATCATATAGTATTCATTAAAACCTATATTCTTTATACGTCTCATGCATTGAAGTATAGAGAAAGTATTGCAATCGTCAAACAATTAAAACTCAATATTTTAATGTCTTCATTTTCAAATTTTCTTGAGTTCGAAAAACACATTTTTGGCATTATCTGTCCGTTTGTCAACACGGTAACCCAGTGCTTTGAAAGAAAGAAATAGCATCAAGTTAAAATTCAGAAGAAAACGCATCATAATTTTAACTTTTTCGGCAGGAATAAAGAATTAAAATATGAAATTATTAAAAAAATTAAAAACTTACTTAAAAGGGTTTAATTCCTCGCATTTTTTCGTTATCTGATGTCGCTAGACGCTTCATTACTTAAAAAAAATAATACAAAGTTGAAACGTGTATTGCTTAGGTATTCAGACGATTGCTAGCCGAAAGGCGAAAAAAGTATCCGTTTCTCGGAAAAGTTAAACTGGAAAGTTTTCATAAGTATTGCCACAAACGATGTTAATAATTTTGCTGTAAACTCATTCATTTTTATTTCGTTGTTAATTAAAGCTTTACTTTTTTTTGCCATCATTTCAGCATAAAACTTAAAACTTACTACTATGCATAAAAAATTTTCATTCTATATTTCAAACAATACTGGCGAAACAAAACTGAAATGTCAGGTGACTCGCTTTCTACCAATCACAGAGCGAATAAAACACAATGTTTTTGTAATTTTTTTTAATGTATATAATAGATAAAAAAATGAAAAGTTAAAGATCGCTTTTAATGACGCACTTAAGGTAGAAAATTATATATTTAAAATCAAAACACAATCGCAATATTTTGTGGTGTAGGAAAAAAGACATTTAAGAATTTAATCCGTTATATATATATATATATATATATATATATAATAAAATATTTCTAAACATTTATAGTTAATAAAAATGTTTAAAAATGTGATTGAAATTCTTATATTTTTAATGCACTTTTATCAACTCCCGCTTTTACGATTTATATTTACGATCCATATAATTCATTAAAAAATATTTACTACTATTTTATACATTTGCAAAAACATATATTTTTTTCAAATATTCTTTTAATGTTTTACTGTTGTGTTGGCGGACCAAAAATTTTGCTTTAGGATGCGCATTCGATGTTTTTTTTTTTTTTTTTTTTTTTTTTTTTCAGATAGCACTAAGATAAGTTATAGAAAAAGACGACGCCCTGTTTTAGAACGCCCAACGGAATATTTTATTCCATCAAATCTCATACAAATTTTTCGAACAAAAATGACTTTCCACTTGTCAGACACATTTGCCCTTCAAAAAGCTGTTACAAAACGCGTGTTGAAGTGTGTAGCTAGTGAAGGTCGCGGTACGAACCTGCGACGCTTGAGTCAGT
>JAOUZG010032726.1:1053796-1089723 GCA_026289955.1 Argiope argentata | reverse complement strand
CCCTTCAGCTCGAAGGATATTATCTAGCTGATAAGGCTGACGCTACAAGTGTTTCATTTAACTCAATTTAAAAACTTTGACGTTAACCGTGAATTTTTGTATTCTTGTCGCGAAACTACGAGACCAATTTAAATAATAAAAGGTTTTGAATACGCACGCGTAGTTTGACTTCTAGTCTCGATTTTTGTTGCATAACGCTGGCTGCGAGCCATCTTTCGGCAGATTGCTGACGATTTTTGAAACAAAAACCGGGAGTAGGAATTTTTTAACCTAACAAGTTAGAAAATGTTAAAACAAAGTAAGGTAGTAAATAATCAGCGACATAATACAGTATAAAGAGTTGTAGGAAACTTAACCAAAAGAAGCAGTGATGAAAACTAATGGAAGGGACCCCCTACCCTCGATTTTCAAAATAATGATTCTTTTCTAATGCTTTGCGTGTTCTTTTTCTGTTGATACATGTGGCCGTGATTTTGTGCCAGGGAAAACACGCTTTTTTATTTTTGGATCTACGTCATTATTTGTTTGGGAGATACTATTTAACTTTCGCTCTCTCTTTTTCTTTCTTTCTTTCTTCTTTTTCTATATGGAAATAGATGTGTATTGTTTACTAACAGAACAAATTTAATTACTGCAAGATACCCCACCACCACCACCACACACACAGAACAAGTAAAATTATCGTGGTTGTTCTCCCCTCGATTTTCGTACACGCAGATTCATAATCCAAAGTAAAACAAGAGGTATTTATTCGTTCCTTATGCATGAATTACTGGCTGAGTTACAACAAAATTTAAAACGCATATTGTCCTATTTTGTTTTCAGAAATGTAATATTTTAAATATATCCGTATTCTTAAAATTAATTATTTCCTAACTCTTGAATTCAAACTTCTTTAACTTCTGAGCTCCACACGTTGTTACTTTTTCACGTTTCTCCTAATTTAATTCTTATAATTTGGCTAACCAAATAACCACTTTTGGACCACAACTAAATTTTAAACATTTTGTTTGATATTGAAGAAGTTGTAATAAAAAAAATGGTTTCCTTGTCTGCTCGTTGTTACTTGGTGACATATTACGCGTTTTATTCGCTTTGTGATTGGTTGTAGAGCGAATCACTTGACCTTATTATATTTGATTTTTGTATAGGATTTTAAAAATATATCATATATCTTACAATGAAATTTGAAACAGTTTTGTTTGGATTATTTAATGAAAATTATTACAACTTAGTAGGTATTTATATTACATTTGGAAATGAATTTAAAAATAAAAATTAAAACTTTATTTAATATCAAGTTAATCGCAAATAAATAAAAAACTATGCTATTTATTAATACTACTTTTAGACTTTTGTTTGTGGCATTTGTGGCAGCACTAATGAATTTTCTTCTGTTTTATCTTTTCCGAGTAACGAGGATTCTCTCTCAGCTAGCAATCGTTTGGGTGCCTAATCAATATATATGTTAATAATACTACATTTTTTTAAAGTAAAGGGATATCCTGCAATATCAAATGAAGGAAAATTACTAAGAATGATTTAGCGCCTTTAAGATTGCTTTTGATTTAATTTATATTCTTTATTTCATGTTTATTCCTGCAGAAAAAGTTAAAATTATGACGAGATTTCTTTCTTAACTTTTAATTAACGCTCTGATTTTTAAAAAAATTTAATCGATTTTTTTTATCATGACATTTTTAAAGCAGTTTGTTGTCTTGGAAGTAAAGAATGAATCCCCCAGGAAAACCCTCGATAACCTGTGGACATGCATAATTCGAGGACAAAACGCGAATTGACATGCAAAATTCGAGGAAGCATTTACAGCAATATAAATGCTCAGAAATCAGAATGTCGTTTAAAATAAACCAGTAGGAAACAAGTCAATCATATCATTCTTAGCTTTCTGTTCTATGAATCCTTTTCTTAACTGTAATCAAAGATTTTTTTTTTACTTAAGTTTAACTTCTTATTATTTTATGTTGAGTGTGTCTCCTGAATGGAATTTTTAATATGACAAAAGCTAAACTTAATTTTAAAAAAAATATAGGAATGCGAAAGGAACACCGACCATGTGTCGATAAAGCAATGAATCATATATTTATCCCCATTACTTATTATCATATGAGAGCATGATATTGTTTTGTTTAGGAGGTTTTTATGTCTCCGAAATTTACGGGTAAAAAATATTTTTACCTGCTTTTACCAGTATTTCATTATTATGTATGCTTCTTTGAAAGCGGGTGCGTTTTTAAAAGACCGATACGCTTTTACCAGTATTGCTTTATTATTACGTATGTTTCTTTGACCTCAGATGCGTAGAATTATGAGATCGTAGCTGTTATTTCATCTCAAAATTGGTCGAGGCTCAAAGTTTTGCTTGCCGGCTAAAAAATTTGAAAATGAATTAAAAAAAAACATATATATAATATAGAGAAGTCTCGTGATTGTTTCAAATCGGTTTAAATTGGCTAATGACATAAATTAATTAAGATAAATTAGGACTTAAGAAATAATAATGTGCATAACGCATGATAGCTTGGAAGGAACGATCAAAGATTTCATTGTATTAAATATATTGATTTAATATCGTTAAAATAATGTCTTATTTATGTGTAAGTTTGGGAAAATCCATGTTCTTACGTAAATGCCATTATCACTCGCTCTCTTACTACAGTTTAATATTATGACATCCGTATTTCCCGTACCGAGATACAAGACGGATAAATCAATGTCTATCTAAGTACGATCTAATCAGTATTTTATTGATTGGTACGACCACACTCGTTTCTGAAGAGCACTTTTTCTTATCTTTGGATTCGCAAGGAAGAAAAATCTCACGTGTGATTTTTATCATCAGCCACGCGACTGCCTCAGTCGTCATTCTGAATCAGCGTTCGAGCTCACATTTCGAAAGCTTATGAAGAATTTCGTCCGCTTGCTCGATTCTTTTTACGTTTCTGTAATTTCCTTGGAACCGGAAAAGAAATATTTGCAGTATTCTGCGTTTTATTCATCGAGGAAGAGCTACGTTTACGAATACTGAACGATCTGTTCTCTAATACACACCAGATTTTCTTTTACACGCAATTAGCATGATGTAAGAAATGAAACCCAATCATCTTCTTCATGATCTTTCTGGCGACACTTTCCGGTCGATTCTGCGCCCGTTTTTGCGCACGTGAGGATAACGGGGCACTTCATCAACCGCATCTAGTTGATTCTGTCCGGCCTTGGCCTTGCCCCGTGTCTGGGACACAAAAGGAAAAGAAAACCAAATAAAGAATGTAAAAGGCGCGCGTGTTAAGGACAGACTCGCGTGAGAAGCTGTTATGATTTATATGATGGATTATATGAAAAATGTTTAGTTGTCTTTAAAATTTTTGTTAAAAAAATATTCGGTAAAATGTTTTGCGCTAACACACTCTCTCTCATACTCACTCTCACACACTCACTCACTCACACTCTTTCACTATCTCGCACACGCACACACACACACACTCATTCTCACATGCACACGTGCGTGCACACACACACACGCTTGCACACAGAGAGGGAGAGAGAGAGAGATTGTAATTTGATTTTTTTAAATTAGGGGCAATGGCGTATTTAAGTAGTTTGTCTTGATTAATACACATTACGATCCCCCCCCCCCCTTAATAAACTGGTCAGCTTATTTAATTTTACATTTCATCATCTTTTTAATTTCTTTAATGTTCTATTTTTTATTTACTGTGTTATTTTTGTTTATGACTCCAGACTGTCTGACACATGTTTCTAAATAATAGTATTGAAACATTTTTTTAGTGTATATAAATATTCTAATAACAAAATGAATGTAAATGAAACGTATGACAATTTGTTGTTTGATAAACTATTAATATTAATTATATTATTATTTTATAGCCGCGATGGTTTGGTGGCTTACCACTAGACCACCGCGGCTCGGAATCGGAGGGTTTGAGGTTCGAGACCCGATTCTACAGAAGAACTGTTGTGTAAGCGGATCTGATACACATTAGATGCGTCGGGGCCATAAGTCCTCCCGCTGGTGTGGGGAGGAAGTTTGGAGGGGTTGCCAGCTTAGGTATCGTCCTCATTATCTGACCGCGGTTTGAAATTACGAGGTCCGTTCCTAAATAATCCCATTGCTGCTTTAAAACGGGTCATTAATATAACTAAACTAAACCGAGGATTTTATAATTCATAGAACTTTTGTCTATATACTGTCATTCTTTTCAACTTATTTATTTGGGAACTATTAAAATGAAATTATTTAATTAACTTATTGGATTCTCCTGCCAATCATTCCCCCCAGACAGTAGCCAATTTGGAAATACCCCCCCCCCCCCACTGATTCAGTGGCATACGTTTTGAAATTAATGATATTTTTATATAATCTAAAGAAGATAAATCAATAATAATAATGATAATAAAAACTATAGATACATTATGTATGCATATCCAGTAAAACTGCGTTTAAACACGAATTTAACCATTCATTGTAATTAACAACCTTCTGATATACGTAGTACAGAGAAAGTATTGTAATCGTCAAAAAATTCGAACTCTAAATTTGGAGAATCTTTACGTTTTAGACTTTCCTTCGCTCGAAAAACACGTTCTTGGAAAATGTCCCTTTTTCTGTTATAAAGATAAGAAACGATTCCATTTAGACGAATAAAATTTGATATTCGGTCTGTATACTAATTGTATACTTCTATCAAATTTTAAGCGAAAATCCACGGAAAAGAAGTCTATCCGTCCGGATGTTTGAATATAATTTAACATGATAGCTATAAACCGAACTAAGTTGGAGGGATAAAATTTGATACTCAGAATTAACATCTATAATCTAGATTTCTTTAACATTTTGTGCCAAATCGTGCAAGGAATTGACCGTCTGTCTGCTCTTACAGAAACATATAAAAGGGAAAACTCTAAAGACGCATTGACTTGTATATTAAATGTGGTATAGGATTTTGCGACCAAAACTGTAGTTCTGTGCCAAATTTTTGTTTCATTTGGTTGGTAAAAACGCATTTAAAACAAATTTAATTTTCGATTACCGTTAACCGCATGCCAGGCGATGAATCGCCAAAGCTGTCGCCAAGGATGAACCGATACATTCAGAAGAAATGCTATATTCAGCAAAAAATTAATATTTTATATTGTTGTTTCTGATGGTACTTGCGATGGACAAGCTCGCTGATGTAGTCGTCGATTTAAGCCTAATGAGCGTCTCTTGTTTTGTAGTAGCCCCAACCAGGGCCAAGAGTACGACTGTAGCCACTGACTTCTCATTCGCTCGCACAGCTCCTTTTTACAGGGGGGGGGCATTCACTCATCTTACAGATAGAACAGTAAAGAACAACCATGCCCAAACCTGGACGCCCCAGATCAAGGGAAAGATGCGCTTCCCCTAGGACGCCGGCATATAATTTTAATATTTTATAACTATTGTGTGTCAATGCCTATAAGAATTTCTCTCGGATAACACCTTTATTAGAGGGTATGCGGGAAAGTTTTTGGGAGACACTTCCGCTGGCTTTACCTTAATGGTGATATATTGGACTTTGGATGATGACTTTGACGCTGTCGTGGATTGATTCAGTGCATCCTTTCTTGCTGTATAATGATCATAAGTAAGGGAATCGCATTTTAAAGTAAATATCAAATTCCGAGATAAGCCAGGGTATTCTTGATATGCTATCCTAAACTTTTTTTTGTCTGCTTGCCAAGAATCACGGCTTTCATTTTCTTACTTCCCCCGTTTCCTCTTTCCCCAAATGAAAATTAAATGCTCCATATGTTTCTAACAAGCATAATTATGTCACGGCACTTATTAAATCTTGTATTGAGATTGAAAGAAATTTAACTACAACTTCCTACATTTTGAATGCGTGGTTTATTACCCTCATTTCCTAACTTAAATTGACGGAAACGATTAGATTAATTGTCTTTCATTCCGCCAATTTGGCTTTATTTTCTATTCTGAAGCTTTTAATTTATCACTGCAGTTTGAAAAATTAAAATAAAACTTTAGATTGGTAGGAAAGCATTGGATAGGCTTATCTCACTCGAACCAGATTCTTAAGACAAAGTTTCTGATTTAGTAAATTTTGAAACAGGCAATTTTAATTTTTTAGTAAAATGGTCAACGGTTATTATTTTCTTATTTTCAACTAAATTTGGTTTTTTTTCATTGATTGACGATTTTTTGTTGTTGCAGTTTATGGCACATTTTCAAACCCGCTGACTGTCAGCTATGTAAACCAATTGAAAATCGCCAACTAGGGCCAAGAGTACTACTTAGCCACACACACACACACACACACACACACACACACACACACACACACACACACACACGTCACAACCCTTTTTATGGGACGGACTTCATTCATGCATTTTCATTCATTTATCCACAGATCGTAATTTAGATCTAGAACAGAGAAAGATAACCTCTGACCCAGTACTTCCAGGGATATTACTCTCTACATGGAGGACTTTGCGATCACGACAGATTTAACGAGCGCCAGCCACCACACATTCGGAAAATCTTCAATCAGTGAGGCTCGAACTCGCAACCTAAGGTATACAGATCCAACGGTCTACCAACCTGGTTGTCCCGACCCCGTTCCCCCCCATGTCAATTAAATCTTTTAATTTTAATAAGAAAACTGTTTCTACCAGGGAGAGTGGTCTCCCCAAACCTTTCTCGCATACTCTAATAAACTTGTCATGCCTGAGAATGCCTTTATTGACAGTAAATACTTATTGAAACAAAAACTGCATTTGTAATCTCAAAATTCCATGCCAAATTTGATAAATTAAAGCCAGTGGAATTTTTTGATTTATCAATTTTTTTTCTGAAAGTACAAGACGGACACACAGTTAATCCGTTCTTAGATTGGACCCACAATTGTCAACACTATAGATGTTAAATCTGAGTGACGAATTTCACCTATCTAGCTCTCTTTGTTTTGTAATTATTGTGTTAACTTAAACAGCAGGACAAACGAACTTTCTCAGAACAGATTTGATTCAAAATTTGATAGAAATAATCAAATTTGATATAAAGACATTACTCCGGTCTATTTCCTAGCGTTGTTGAGTTACCTTTGTCATAGACAGATTTACAGATGGTCATTGACTAAAAAAATGTTTTTCGAATTTAAGAAAATCTAAAGACCTTATCACACGGCAAAATACCGTCTACACTTTCGTGGACAGTCTTTGATTTATACCCGCAGCAATGAATGAAGCAATGAATGAAGACCGATAAATACACCATAACGTACACCTACGTTTTTAGGTTTACCGACAACAAATGCTTAAGTAATGTCACTTTCATGGTCGTTTGTCCAAGAAAGTGTGGACGGTATTTTGTCGTGTGATAAGGCCTTAAAACCTGGGGGTTCGTTTTCATCTCGAGCTCGAATATTTTTGACGATTTCTATATTTCATCTATGCTACGTATACAAATATTTATGTATTTCTACGTATTTAATATTAGTATTTAAATAATAATCTCTTTTATTTTGTGTATTGTCCCAGTGTATTTCGTTACCATTTATTATATTATTATATCTGACATTCAGTTTTATTCTGATGCTGTTGAGTTAGCCTTTTTGTGAATAGTAACGTTGCTATAATTTGTATTCTTTATCCATAACTGCATTGTGCTGCTGACATTTTCTATCTAATTTATATGCTGTTCTTCGTCTTCAATTTGAAAATAAACTATTGTGTGTGCCAGAACTCGCATCTGTTTTGTCCTCTGTGACTAAAAATATTAGACGTCTGCATGGCCTTTGATTGTGAATATCAGTATTTATTTCTGATGTACCATCTGATGAAAAGATTAATATTTAATTTGAAACTTCATTGCAAGTTATTGAACAGTTTCGCATTTGAAAATTGAACCAGTTGCATTTTTTTATAGATATGTAGAAAATTACTCTTAAAACGGCATCCTAAGGATTATTTAATTGGTATCACTGAATTTTTTTAAAAATTTTTTATGTGATGTTAAAATATTTTTTGTGCTGTAATGTTTTCGGAGGTTATTACGGTAAAATGTCAAAAATTCAGTTTAATTTTAAATGAATTAAAATTTAAAATTCGTTCCGAGATGCATATTTTCATCTTCCAAGGTAATATATGCGTAATGATATTTTAAACTCAAATTTAAATTCAAATTAATATAGCCCATTGTAACATCACTCTAAAGTATTCTATTATTCCCTGATCATATTCCACTTGTTCTAGTTAACTAATTCAACAGAGGCTTTGTAAAACTACTGACTCGGCTAAAGTCGATTAATTCCCACGCCCCGAGTGAAAGGATGAAAATTGTCCAGCAAAGCACATTCCTTTATAAGATCCCTATGATTCCCTTACAGGAGCTGTACATGTGATTGGTATGCGTCAAAGATCTCAATTAAAATCTTTAAATATATATTCAGAGGGATAGAACGTGTTGAGCTTTAGAAACCGACGTGTTTAGTTGAAGGGAGAATGTTTATAAAAAGAGGAAATGCGCAGGTGCAAATGTAGAAGTGTTGTTTCGCAGGGGGATACAATCTATGACGCAACTGTTCAAAAATGTTTTTTTTACTTTATATTTAAAAGATACAAAAAAAATCATGTTTTTATTACATTTCTCATTCTAGATAGTAAGGGAATTTTTCAACACACACACACACACACACACACACACACACACACACACACACACAATAATGTGTGTGTGTAATGATATTTTAAACTCTTAATTTAAATTCAAATTAATTTCGTAACTTTCAATTTAAATTAGCCCATAGTAACTTCATTCTAAAAAATAATTCAACAGAAGCTTTGTAAAATTGCTGACTCGGCTAAAAGTCCGCAGATTCTCACGCTCCGTGTGAGAGATGAAAATTATCCAGCCACTCCTTTAAAAAGAACCCTGTGTTTCTATTCTTTGTTAGGCGTGTATTGTGGAAATCCCCATCGAAATCTCATTGTATAAGCACTGTGAAAAAATATTTTCCCTTTAAAAAAATCTTACATTATTTAGTATCGGGGATAACGATCACACTACCTTTTTTACGCTTTGGCTTTTGATCATTCCGTTTTGTGTCGTTCCGTGTTGTGCTCTTCGCTTTTGCTTGTACACGGTGCCTGCTTTCCATGGTGGAATAAACAAACTGAAAAATTCAAAGTGTAATCTATATCTTCGAAACTATCTTATGCTTTCAACAGATAATATTATATATATAAATATATATATATATATATAATTATATATATCAGATTTGGTAGCTTTATGTCAAACGGTCCAATTTGTAAAACAACAACAAACATTCGAATATTCATCTTCATTATTAGCAGAGATAAAGTTAATCAGCCAATCGCGAAATCGATTCTGTTTATCAATCACATTTGTAACTTTTCATCTAAAAATGATTTTGATTTCTGAGGACCATAATCTAGAAAGATTGACAAAAATTTTCTCGAAGTTGCGTTACGTAAACCATTGCAGATAATAAATTCATAAAAAAATAAATATACCTAATAAACTTTTTCCTATTATTTCCTAAAACATTTGATGCAAATAAGAAAAAACAACTCTCCTAATGGTCTAAAAATCAGTTTGAGTCACTTTTAATACTTAACTTCCTTCATCAATCATATTCATTAAAAATAAAAAGTAACTAATTCTTTACGATTATATGCAATCGAGAACTCAGATCAGGCGACTAAGCAATCAGACTTGCTTTTACGTATGCAATTAATCGTACGACGCTCTGGCGTAAAAAGATGTTTATATGACGGCAGTTGCGTCAATTTTTCTTTTCTGGCAAAATCATTTCCATATCAGAATGTTCCTGTTCTCCGAATTAGTGACCAAGGTCGTTTTTATTATTGGAACGCACTGTTTTCGCGTCTTCAGAATTTCGTCTTCATCCCTCGATATGAAAGTCGTGTCGATTGACGGTTAAAATTTATTAGAGTTCATGTTTTAGGAGATAAGGTCAAATAATATAATATTCCAGAACCAACTGAAATTTTTTTATTAAAACGAATTCCTCTATACGAATTTTTTACTTATAATTTCTATTATAATTTAATAAACAGCATGTAGCTCTTTTTTAATAAAACAATTGTATACCAAATTTTCAACCCTTCCCCTTCGCAAATTATTGACTTTTCTTAGTCTTTAAAAAAATAATAAGAACAGGAGTGGTCTTTACAAAACTTTCTCGCATACTCTGTTATAAAGGTATTATCCCTGATTGACATTTCAAATACGAAATATTAACTTTAGGCGTGAATTTAGCAATTTTACTGAATTTATCGTTTTACCCTTATCAAGTTATTTGGCGCTTAATTCTTGGCATTCGTTAATAAGTTCCAAAAACCAAATTTGTGTATTAAACGCATTTGTCCCAAACAACTGAAACATACAAACAAAAAATGATATAAAACTAAACTTGTAGTTACCAAGTCACATATCAAATTTGATCAATATCATTGTGGTTTTGAGTTATCACGTTTGCGTATTTCTGAAGGTACAGACCGACAGACAGTCAACTTCTTTGATTTGGTTCAAAATTTGATAAGTGTTTACTGTATATATATATATTAAATTTGTATACTGTATTAGATTTATCTAGTTCTCTTCGTATTTTTAATTATTATTATGGCGTTAAATATACGAATAACGGATAAGTTACAATGATACAAGATTTCCACAATGGGTTTTGTTCAAAGGTTGTTAAAAATATGCAAATTTGGTATAAAAACCATATATCAAATTTCTTCAGTCTAGTGTAAAGCATTTTTAAGTTACCATGTTTACAAACATGGTAACTTAATTATAAAAATAATTAAACATAATTAAAATATTTTTTATTCAGGGAATTTTGACAGTTGAAGATTCGTTGAATTATCATGGTAAATTTTTTAAATTTTGTATTTATCGATTACGATACTGTGGCGCTAGCCTTATAAGCCAGATAGCATCTACGATACTGAAGTCGACTTTTAGTGTAGTGGTTATGTTACTCGACTTCCGACCCTAGCGTCGCAGGTTCGTACCGCGACCTTCACTCGCGACATTGGTGATTTAAACACGCAACCTTCTGATCTGGAGTCAGATGGTTGCGTGCTCAAATCACGTCCGGGTCACCACATACGAGTAGTATTTTTAAAGATATTAATTTACACAAAAAATGGTTTAAAATTAAAATAAATTTCATGTATTCATTAAAATTAGAAGGAGTTTTGTACGTTATAACATATGATGATGAAATAGAACGATTTTTAGAGAAGCTGAAGGAAAATAAAACATTCGGTATTACAATCACAGTTAAATTGATGTTTAAGTAGAATAATAACTATTTAGTTTACAAAAATAAAATTTGGTGAAAGAAAAATGTATTGCAGTTGTAGCGAGTGAAGTTGAGCAGTATTTTAAATTGCGTTGCTGCTCTTCTTCAACATGCGTGCTCTTGAGCTCAAGCACGCGATTTGCAACCGCTGCAGTACTTTTCTTTCGTATGCTTGATATACAATATAAAATAAATTATAGTTAATTCGAATGTTATTTTGAAATCGTATGACTTTGAAAGTTCCACTTAATAGCAAACTTATTGCTGTGAGCACTCTCGGAGAACCTAATATTAATCCTGCAGAAGCTAAAAATTAAATTCGTGCAGTGTTCACAGTCTTATGATATTTTATCATTATGATGTAGTTAATTATTCAAAGTTAAGTTCGTACAATTAAGAACACATCATTGTTAAGCATAAAAAAGAATCGCTACATTTTATTAATTTATGTGCAATTATAAATTAAAATTTATATATAGTTTTAATTTAAATCCTAATTCATTTCTCATTTGTTTTTATCTTAAAGTAGCGCGTATTATTTTATTCTTAAACTTGTCCCACCCCCATTTTCCAATTCCTTCTTATTTCCTTACGTTTACACGCGCACTAAAATTTTGATGATCATTGCAGTTCTCACACTGCAACAGAATGGATAAGAATATCTACCGCTTTTGACATTCTTTCAAAGATATGTAAGATTCCTTTTCCTGAATCAACATGTGTCAAAAGAAATCCATAAAAAAAGTACTAAGAGAAAACTTTTAAATTTTCTGTGAAGTCACGATATAGTGTAAACGCCTCGTTTTTTTAATTTTTTCCCTGTACAAATTATGCCCTCCCGTGGAAAAATAAACTGAAATTTTTGGTCACTCATCTGCAAAATTGATTCGCACACACTTATACAAAATCGATTTTTTTTGTTATTAAACAGAAAAAAATTAAGTCGAAAATTGTTAAATACTTGATTATTAAAAATATTTCGTGAGCTAATTTTTCTGTAATATTTGTTTTGGGAAAAAGTTGCTTCAATCCAAAAATTCTTTCTTCGGTATTGTTATAAGCGGTCGAGCGCCGCTGAAGCACGTCGAAGTTGGCGACATTTGACGAGGAGCTTGACGACAGCCGGGTTGGTTTGGCGACAGGAGTAGTCTGTCAGCCGCTGGATCTCTCGTGGTGATTTCCGAAGCTTCGCGTTAATTGCATGTATCTCGGAGTGCCTAGCCCAGGTCAAGGGGCATTTACCTCCGGTAGAACAGGATGGGAATGTTCACATGTCTTTCATTCTTTTACCGTGATCGTCTTCGCAGGCTCCTGGCAAGAACCGAAGTTTCGCGTATCACTTCGCCCGGTTATATAAGGGACGGGCTGCCGCAAACAGCAGTTCCTCTCTTCCGGAAGAGAAGCGTTTCGCTGGGCTAGCGGATTCTCGCTTGTTATTAGTGAGCTGTGTTTGCGTTTGCTATTAACGCTGTGTTATTGAGATCGCTGTGACTTACTGTTTGCTGTGCGTTACGATAGCTGATTTGCAGTCTGTGTTTATTGTGCGTAAGGCTTGCATTTACGCTGTAAGTGACTGTTGACCGCTGGATTGTTTTTATCAGAAGTCTTACTTTATCAAGTCATCCTGAAAATAAATTTGTGCTGTCCAAGTAAAGTCCATTCAATCCGAACCCGCTACGCTAAAAAAGTAACAGTATAAATGAATTAATGAGTTACCTCTGGCGCAGAGTATTACATTATTTAAGAATACTCACATGCCATTGCAAATCGTTATGAGTAAAATTAGTATCATCTACAAATCAAAGAACCTGCCCCTATGTTCATTTTCCTCGGTTTTTATTCACCTTAAAAGCTCATGATCCCTTCGATAAATCATCAATGATCAGCATCCCCATTTTTAAGAAGAATTTCGAAAGCACTATGTATTCTTAATAGGGGAAACCTTGAACTGTGTAATATTTTGATCAAGACCTATACCAAACTAACTTTTCTTTTTCAGTTTCTTTGCAACATATATTAGTTTATTTTGTTTAATTCTTCTTTTGTTATTTCTTCAGCTTCTGAAACTTGGAAAGAAGATTCTGGGGCCATCCTTGTTCCATTACCTGATGAGGCAGACGTTCTATGGGCACTTCGTGGCAGGCCAAGATGAGCAGGAGATCCTTCCCACAATTCAGCGCATGCAGTCTTTTGGTGTCAAGAGCATCCTCGATTATTCGGCCGAAGAAGACCTCAGCGAGGAACAGGCCAGAGAGGCCGAGATGAGGTGAGTGATTTTTCTGTATATTGCTGCGGAAATCGTCTGGTGAATGTACATTGAGAAGTACAATAATCTCGGCAATGGGTTACAATTCTTTATTCTGCAAGGAAAACATGAAACATAAACAGCAAAGTAGAGAAACGTGAGCATCAAATGATATTTACGCCGTATCATCACTGTAATATCGCTCAGATTGCAGCTAGAGACCTCACTCTGCGATCATTACTCCAAAGAAAAAAAATCCACTTGGCTGACTCGCTTTAACTTCTTTCGCTTATCTAATCTAGACTAGGTATCATATTTTGTAGAAGTATCTAATGACATCGACTATTAACCCTTTCAGTCTTGAATTTTTAAAATGTGGGGGGGGGATTGATGGAAATTAGCGATAAAGGTCACCAAGAGAACATCCAGATTTAATTTCATCTCATTTTCGTCACGGGTATAGGAACCAGGAAGCCGTGGCAAATGCCACCTGGAGGTCCAAAAAGGTAAATAGATATCGCCGAAATTATTGTGTTCACAAGAACCTTTATTGTTGTCATTATATGGTCGCTGAAGCCAGATTTTATTGACCTTGTATATCTTCAGTCTCCATTAAGTAAGAATATATATAAATCTCCCTTTTTTACATTGAAACTAATTGCTAATTTTTGCTATACGAGCTCACTTCCTGATGCAGTTAATCTAAATTTTGATGTTTAAAATATATTTATGCATTGGTTATTGTCTTTTCTTAATGGGGGAAAAAAGACGCAAATAATTGTGCAGGCCCCTTAAATTAAAATAATTTAATTTTTTGAGTTTTTGCACTAAAAAAATAATAAAATCAAATGTGTGATATATGTTTATATAATTCAATCACAGTAGACATTTCACTGGCTCAGCCAACTCATACTTGTTAAAAAGGCATTTACTGCCAAATCTGGTCACTAAATGCTACCATTCAATTTTTTTCTCCTAATAATGAAATAGAATGCTTGTGTTAATGCATTGGTATTATTCAAGACAGGTTGTTTGACCTAGAGATACAGATTTGTCACATAATTTGGAGGATGGAAATGTTGCTACACCTAGAGATGATTTTTAAAATTTTTTCGAATTTTTGCAACATAAGTTCCTGAAGTAATACAGTACAAAAATAACTGTTAAATCATCTTCAAAATCAAAAGTTTATGCATTCTATAGAATTAATTCTTTTATCTATAATTTTTTTCCTTTTTTTTTTTAAAAATATTTTATGTGTATTTTACATAAATATATTTCATTGTTGAACTTTGATTTTTCCACTTTTCCTTTTACTATTTCGTCATAGCTTTTTCTCCTATCATTTATGGTTAGAATATGAATATTAGGCTTATTTTTCTATCTTGAGTACGATTTTGTATATGGTATATGTTTTAACTTTTTTTTTTACTTTTAAGATTTGGTTTCAAAATCAAACAATAGCTAAAAATTTTCAGTCGCTTATTTTTAAATATTTTCCTGCTTTCTTTCTGTGTAATAATTGAATATAGATAGAAAGTTACAGAAATTCATAGTACTAGGAACAGAAAAATTTAAGGTTTTTGAAATAGTATTAGTTATGTATGTAGCGAAGTTTAAAAAAATATTTGCTGAAGCAAACATCAGGACATAGTTATGAAAACTATTTAATTTCTGTGTTAAACTATTTATTTCATTAGTTCCTGTTGGGAAAAAAGTATATTAATTCTCTTATTATAAATTTGTGATGAAAGTAATAGTTTCAGTAGTAGAATAATTTCAGTAGTAATAATTTCAGTTGTGATTAAAGTAATAATTTTAGTAGTTTAATTTTCTGAAATTGATCTAAGCTTTTCTTTAAAATATTGATATTTTGGATTTGTTAAGAAAGGTACTTTTCCATTATCTGGTTGCTTGCAAAAAATCACCAAAAGTACCTACCAAAATTTATAATTAGCTGAATAAGTAAAATTAGAGAGCAGTTGCAATGATGTCTAGAGTATCTTTTTAAAAAAATCATTGTGAAATATTTTTTTTAATTTTTTTATTAGAAAATATAATAATTTTCTTTTGTTTTATTCTATTTAGTGGTTGCCTATCATCTGCCTCTGAAGATGGAAAATTAGGTACATTTCCGTTTTTCTTTATTTTCTGTGATTTAGTAATTTGTTAGAATTTTGTGGATGGCTTTGAGTTATTGTCGGAAAAAGAATTTTTTTTATTTCTATGATTAAAGAAACAACAACAAAGACAATTGTGATTGTGGCTAAAATCATAATTGTAAATTACAATTTTATATTGATTATGTTTCATAAAATCAATTTGGAATTAAAAATGAAATCTTAAAAATAATTTTTTTGATATTATAAATTCCTTAAGCTTTCAAGAAAGCCTCAGGATATCATTTTTTTTTCTGATAAGAACAGTGTATAATGTCTTGCCAAGTATGACAATCTCATACGAACTGTCCCAGAACTTGTCTGCTCTCTGTCATCTAGGATGGTGATAAAAAAATTCAGCAAATAATTTTTTAGTTTGCAGAAAAAATTTTGGACCAAGATTGTCTATTTGATTAGAAATCATTGAAGCTTTCAATTTTGGTTAATATTAAGTTTACAAAAATCATGTGATTGATACATAAATATCTTTTAACAGTTTTTTCATCAGAAAATATGTTTGAATATTTTCTTATCATTTCTTATCTTATTTATCACACTAATGTACAATTAAGTGAGACGCTCTTAAACTGATTTTATTGAATCAAATAATAAAACACCTTTATTTTCTTTTTTTTGCTGTATAGATAACATTCTAGAATTAAATGCTAGTGCTTTAGTAGCTTAGTTATTGGTTATATTTTCTGAATTATAGATTTATTAAAAAAATTCCCTGTAAAAGAAATGTGCAAAGTAAAAAATTGGTACTTTTAATTAGCATCATGGTACTGATTAATTGCCTAAAAATTTGCCAAAAATTTGATTTTTATTACCTTGCAAATGACATATGGCTAATGCACAAGTACTGACAAATGTTTAATTTAAAATTACATAGTGAAAATTCACCCATAAATAAATAACAACAAAAGAAAACTATGCTGTTTAAAAATACCGGGTGGCCAGAAATAAAACACCCCTACTCTGACCTCCCTGGATATCGAACTACTCAGTGTAAAGGCTTGAAAATTTGTGGACATACTATTCAAAAAATGGGGAAACGGATTTCACGAAAAAAAAATTTAGTTCCAGAAATCACCGATAGGTGGCGCTGTACCACTGGACGTATGCTGAAAAGACACAAAAACACGTTTTAAACACGTTTTATTTGAAAGTACCAAGCATACATGAAACAAGGACGTTATCGATGCAGGGAATGCTGCTCAATATGGTTCCCTTCCTGAAGATGTAAAATGTGAAGTCTGTGGACAGCTTGTTCAACTGCGGATCGTAACTGGTCATCTGAGATGCTTCTCACATGCAGACTGATACTCTCTTTCAAATCTGCCAAGGTTATCAGACGTTCTCGATAAACAAGGTTTTTTAAGTGTCCCCAAAGCCAAAAATCACACGGATTAAGATCCGGTGAACGAGATGGCCAAGTTGTCGGAAACGCGCGACTGATTATTCTGTCAGTGGTGAAATGTTGGCGAAGAAACTGTTGCACAGGGAGTCCAATGTGTGGAGGTGCTCCATCTTGCATAAAAGTAATGGTGTCAAGGCATTGGCGCTGCTGCAAATGGGGTACAACAAATGTTTCGAGCATCCTTTTGTACCTGTTGGCCGTCACGGTACATGTCTCAAGGCCATTGGAAGTAACCTCTTCGAAAAAGAACGGTCCAAGGATGAATGTGGCTGTGAATCCACACCAGACTGTAACTTTCGGTGAGTGGAGTGGAATCTCTTGGAAGGTACGGGGGTTTGTCGTGTCCCATATGCGACAGTTATGGGTGTTCACTGTTCCACTGAGGTGGAAATGGGCCTCATCGCTCCACAGAATCTGCCACGGCCACGATGCATCCACTTCAACTCTAGCAAGAAATGTCAATGCAAAGGTCAGTCGCATCTCCCTGTCTGTGGCCAGCAATTGTTGATTAGGGCGGATTTTGTACGGGAAACAATGCACCATTTTTCTGAGTACGTTCCACACTGTGCTATAGGGAACACCCAAGTGTCGTGACACTGCACGTGCACTACTGCAGCCTAAAACATTATCCATTGACTGTTCAACAATACCGGTGGCAACATCTTCAACGACATCTGAACGAACCGGTTTGCGTCCTCGACCAGGCCGAACTCCAAGATGTCCAGTTTCCTCGAATCGAGCGATCATTCTCCTGAGAGCTTGTGGAAGCAATGGTCCCTTACGCAAATCCTTAAGTCGGCGAAACTCTCGAAGTGCTGCTGGAGCATTTCCTTTATTCTCGTAAAACAACTTCACAAGCAAAGCGCGTTCTGGCAGCGTGACAGCCATCACTAATAAGAATGACATTCCCCACCTTTTAACATGGCTTCTAACCATGCTTTATGCAAATTTTTCTGGTTACAGTATGAAATTGCAGTTACAACGGGAGTTCTAGCTTCTTTACTATTTTTATTTTCCATAAGGGGCAGAAAAATTAAAAAGGAAGCATGGAAGCATTCCATTCCGCATAAACATTTTAATTTTTATTATTATTTGTGTCTTTTGATCATAGTTCCAGTTGTGCAGCGCCACCTATCGGTGATTTCAGGAACTAATTTTTTTTTCGTGAAATCCGTTTCCCCATATTTTGAATAGTATGTGTACAAAATTTTGAGCCTTTACACTGAGTAGTTCGATATCCATGGAGGTCAGAGTAGGGGTGTTTTATTTCTGGCCACCTTGTATGTCCTCACTTTAAAAGTTTTTACACCACAGACACAAAACTGATTCGAGAAATAGCTTTGTAAATATGTAAATCAATATTTTTTATTGTAATATCTTACTTATTGGAAAAAATGTTCTCACATTTTCTTTTCTTTTTAGGAGAGCTTAAACAGTATCAACCATATGAAGAATTTGCTGACAGAAGAAAATATTGTCCTGTTGCTAGGACTTATTTCTACCTGGATGAAGCACAGTGCGAAAAAAACATGGAAACATTCCTAAAATGTATCAGTGCAGTCGCAGGTAACTTACTTAATAAAACAATGTTTCAATAAACTTTGAATTTATAATGTTATAAAAATTTTACTTATTTGTTTTTATGGTGCCAGAGTTTAATTGATGACTTTCAGAGTAAAGGTTTACTTGGAATTTTTCAGCCTTTGCTATACTAATAATAAAGATGAATATGTATGTCTGTGTGTTGGACCTCTACTTGTCCGACCATTTGGTCTACAGATACCAAATATGACATATATAAACCGTGGAAGTCGGAATGTGCAATTTTGAAATATTTATTTATCTGTTAACCTGCAAATAAAATTTTGTTAAGCTCATTTCTTTTTTGTGTTTCGAAATATTATGGCAAATTTTCATAACGAAAATTTTTGTCATGCCTATTGTGATAATGCTTTGTGTATGACAAAATATTTCGTCAAACCAGGTTAGCAGGTTAAAAACATTTGGTTATTTGACATTTTTTCATGGAACATTTTTTCCACACATATTACCATGCAAAAATGAATGTTACATGGTTTCAAAATTCAAAATATTGATATTTTAATGATACTAATTATAATTTATAAGTCCTGTAAAGTTTTGCTGAATTTTTGCAATTCATTTCTTTTACCAGATATTGTTTTTTATATGTGTAGTTTTTAAAATGAATAAAAAGCTCAAGTTATGATATTGTGAAATTTAGAGATGAACCAATCTTAAACCACTGTGATGTCATAAAATTAGTCTATGAGAAAAGCTAATTTGTGCAATGAACTGAACATATGCAAGACTATTCAAATAACATTACTTTAATATCTGGCCATTTAATGAAATCATAGATATCATTTATTTATACAATTTAACTAAAATTAAATACAACCAATATTGCTAATGAACTAGCTGGTTGTCAAATGTGACCAGTTATGTATAAAATATAAAAATGATTGCATTATTGGGTTTGCTTGCTGATTTTCAGATTATTCTAAGATTGTAAACCTCCATTATAATAATATATCAATATTATCAATCTTGCTCTATTATATATAGAAGCCAAATAATTCATTAAGATGGATGCATATCCTAATATACTTGGTAAACTTCAGATAACAGCATTTTTCACTTTTTTACAGTTTATTGCCGGGACTGTAAAAATAAACAAAAGAAACTAAGCTTTACTAAAGAGTATTATTGTTAATTTTAACAAAAAAAAATTTTTGTAAAAAAAAAAATCAAGTTGGCAAAGTAACTGAAAGATTTTTTTCCTAAAAAAGTTTTGAATTCAAATATTAATGTATCATACATTTTTTTGTCTAGAAATTTGCTTATTTGGATGATAAAATGTATATATTTTCCTATATTATGAGTACAAATTTTTTAAATAATCACAATAACACTGTGAATTGAAGAAAAGACATTGTGTTTGAAAATGATTTTACTTTTTTCTAATATTATCAAAAATTTTGGTATATTAAATACTTTTGTCAATAAAGAGTGCTTTTAAAATTCTTACCCTGCACTTAAGAATTATATCTTCATTTTTTAGGCTTAATTCTCTTGTTAAAAATCAAAACAAAACAATGCTTGTGAATACATTTATGATTTATTAATGTGTTTTATCCAAGACTGTACTAATTTGAGCATTGTACATTAAGTATCAAACAAAGTGTAACTTGATAATATTTATAAACTGGTATATTATTTCTGAATTGCAACATATATTACAATATAAACTGTTTAAATATTCATAGAACATTCTTAGAGTTCCCAAATTTGGCATTTTGATACTTCTTAGGTAATAGATGCTCTCTAAGGGTTTTACAGAATTTCAATTTGATTTTCAATTAAAATTAATTGACTTTAATATTTTCCCTCCCTAACAATATTAGCATATTATTGAACAAAAATCATTTTTGCATCATGTTTTGTTAAAATTTTTAATTAAAGCTTTCCAAATTTATTTCTCTACAATTCTGTTCCTTCAATGCTGCAAATTTTTCAGAATGTTTACTAGCATATTTTATGACATCAATTTTCATTCCTTTAATAATCCCATTTATGAATGCATGCTGTAAAAATATTGAATAATTTTTAAGGTTCTTCTTATTTTTTACGACTAATGACTAAAAAAATATAATGATACAATAATCGAATCTAAAACTTTAAAATGATACAATTTTTTTGATAAGAGATATGATTTTTAACTCTAATTTTGAACTAGAAAATTGTAATTATTGCAAGTATTCTTAATGGAAGCAGTTCTTGATCTGTTTGTTTATTTTTAGGTTCTACTCAATGCACCGGTTTTGCTGCCATCAAAATGACAGCTCTTGGTAGACCTCAACTCCTGGTAGCTATTTTTCACTATCTATAATAATTTTATTTTTAGTTAGTTTTCTGTTTGCCTTTTGCCACCTTCCCAAAGCTGCTAAAAACGTTGTGGGATATCTTAAAAGTTGAATTTGTTGCTAATTTGTTATTTTAGAGAATACTAAAAATATATTGCCTTTTAAAGTTAAATAACATAATGAATTATAATCTTTAAATTGTGCCAATTCTCACTATATGATGATATTTACTGATTATAATGTGTTAACATAATAATAATCAAAATCAATCCAATATTTTGATAATGAATTCTGTATTTGTTATCAGGTATTAGATCCAAAATAGTATTTAGGCTCTTGATTAACTTATATCTTCATTAAAAAAACAATGTAATAGATTTCCTGATGAATATATATGCCTGAATAAGTGATTTTGCTGCAGTTATATCCACAATTAAAAGTTTAATTTGTTGAAAATCAGTACAAGATGCAGTAATATCTGGTTGGTTACTCTAGTTTGCATTATGACCCGATTGCAAGTAATTGAGTATCATTATTATTGCATACATTTTTTCCATTCTTTTTCTTGTTTCTGCCTCATTAATATATATAAACATTCATAAAAATTCTTTTTATCTGTTTTTATTTTGCTTGATAAATTTGTTCAAATTTTTTGGCAGTTCTTTTAATTATCATAGTAACTCCCAGGTAATTAAAAAATGTGAATATACATTTTGATCAATGAAAACATTTATATGCAACCCAAACTAGGCTGGATATAAAATAATTTTTAGTAAAAATTTTGTTACAGGTTTTCTTTATGCTTAACATGAAACTAATCACTCAATGTTTGTATAATCAAGAATCTTTTTAATAATACGGCTAAAATATAACCTTTTTATGTATTAGATTTTATCACTCATTTTTTTTTACTGTGACCTATCTTTTTTCTTCCTTATTTAACTTATTTTCTATAGAGAGCAATAGATATTCAATATTTGTTACACTTTTGCCTTTAGAAGTTTTGTAGAAAATTTGTAATCAATTTCTAAAAAGATATTTGATGTATTTATATAGCATTTATGAATAAAAAAATTTAAAAAAAATTAATTTAATGATCCACATTTCTTAGTTGAAACAAAGCTTTATTTTTCTTTTTATAATTAATTTTGAAAGATTTTGCTATGTGTCAAATAATTTTATGTATTGGATTTTAAGAACAAATGAGAAAAGTTTTTTAGTAAAGAAATTTAAATTAAAACATTCTCTAGAAGGAAGATTCTATAAAAATGAATCAATCCTTAAAAAAAATACTTAATCGTATTTTTAAAAATTGAATATTGTTGAAAAATGTTTTGTTGCTTTTGTTGTTCTTGTTTAAAATTACATTTAAATTTCTGTCGTACACTTTTTATATGATGACCAAAACAAACTTTAAAAAAAGTTGATTTGTTATGAAGCGTTTTGTTGTTTCGGTTTACCAAAATATGCTACATAAGACTCCTTATATTAAAATTAAATAAAAATATATTAAAAGAATGTTTGATTTTGAAAGTTTGGAGCTTGAAAAGGGATATTGATATTCATTTTTTATAAGGATCCATAGAAATTCTTAATCTGATCCTGATTAACATATAATAATTGAATTTTTGTTTAAAAAATGTGATGCAATTTCAAAAAATTAAAAATTTTGAATATTTGTTGTCATTTTAACAATTCTGTTAATGGTTGTTTTTAAAACCATAGATATTTCAGAGGAATCAGGTCAAGAAATTTTTTTAAGCTGGAAATATTTTAGAATTTGTAAAATATCCTGATAATTTTTAGGACTACTTTTCATGTTCCATGATTGCTACTATTTATGCAAAGAATTTCATCTTTATATTTTTATGCAAAGAATTTATATTTATGAAAAAATATTTTACTATTTTCTAGATGCAACTGTCTGAAGTGATAGCACAGACGCGAAAGTTCTTCTCCAGTGTGACTGGAAAGGAGGCACGGATGGCTTTGGAGAATGTGAGTCCAGAGTTCCTTGAGCACAAGCTGGAGGATTTCCATTTTAATGTAGAGAAAAAAGAAGTGAGAGAGTTCTTGCAGCACATGGACTATGACAAGAAAGGGTATGTATTCACATTTAGCTAAATTCCTTTTTGATCTTAACAAGTAAGATATGCAGAATTATTAATGAAATTGACTAAGATTTTTATATTTTTCTTACCTTTCTGCATAAGTAAGAATAGAAGATCTTTTCTTAAGGTATTTAATTGCTAAATAATTGTTTTAGATTGAATTTCTTCTTATTTTCTTTGATCAGTGCCTTTATTATATATATTTCTTCAATCCTTTTTGCAATCAATCAATCCTTTTCAATACCTTTCAGTACAATTTTTTGCCACAGTTTTAAAAATTTAAAATGTCTGGCAGAACAAAGATTTTCATTCAAAAAGGAATTTTTAAATAGAAGAAATTTAGAAAATTGTCAAAATGCTAAAAAAAATTGCAAAATGAACTTTTAAAAACCAAATTTTGGAATAAAGCAAAACTTAGTTGTCATCAGAATAATTAATTTCTTATGCCTGCCTGAAATAAAAAGCTAAATTCTATTGTGCATTAATGAATTTAGGTAATTCATAATATATATTTATATTTTTAATAAATTAATATTTTAAGCAGTTATGCAGTTAGATACTTCATGTGTTAAATTTGCCAAAGATGCATATTTAAGCTTAGAATATTAAATTCCAAAAACTTTATATTTTTATATTTATACAACAATCTTAATTATAGATACAATTAGACTTTTCTTGAATAACACATTCCCAGACATTAATGCTTTTCCGTTTATTTATTCATCTTTTATTTAAAGTATAGAAAGGTAAAATATTAAACTTGTCAAGAGAAAAAGTCAAATTAGAGATTGTAATGTCTAATTTGAGGGGGGGGGGGGGGGCTCTCTGAGAATGATTTTTTCTTTTAGGAATTATATTTTTTATCTCTCTGTACAACATTTGTTTTGTACAATACTTTGCAGAATACTTTTATTTACTATGCCTTTATTTACTAATGGTACTTAAAAGGATCAATTAAATCTGGCTTATATATTCGTAATTAAAGTTTTTCCAATTGTATTCTAAAGAAGATGGATAATGTAACCCAGATAGCAAGCATTAAGATTATTTAAAAGATGTTTTTCTTTTGTTCGCTTGGACTTTTTGCAAGGGAATATAACTACTGGTCCAAAAATAAAGGTGAAAAATTGTTGGTAAAATAATTCAGTAAATAAAGGGTTTAATAAATTTTATTAAATTTGATTTTAACTTGTAATTTGTAGATTTCTTACAATTTTTTTTTGGGGGGGGGAGCTGTGGTATATCTGCCCTTGTGAATATGAATACATTAACTAATAAATGAGAACAACTAAATAATTTAAATTTAGTTCACATTTTTTTAAATCAGAAGAGACCATCAGTATCCAAGGTTTGATTACCCATCCGTCCATGTATAATCTACTATGTATATGATGATTCAAAAATACTAATATTTACATAAATTAAATTTAGTATATGATTATACTAAATTTAACAATTTTAGATACATATCATATTTTAGTTTCAATCCTTTATGAAGATGACTGCAATTATATGCTCAGTTTTCTTCAAAATTCTTCATAAATTATTGCTTTTTGTTTAAGTAAGAAAAGAAAAAAGGGTATACTCTCTGTATGGGTGTGTCTACCTTTACACCCTTCATAATATATTTAGACTATGCAGTGTCTTGTAACAAGAATCGATAGAATAATATTATATTGTCTAAATATACAAGTACAGCGAAAAAGATTTCTGGGTTACCAGAACATTTATTTACATTTTTCTTTTTTAAAACCAATCCCTTACTTTTAATTTACATGGCAAAAAAAAAAAAAAAGTGTTTCAATAAAGAATAGTATCACTTATGATTTTTTTTTCTACCATGCTGGTAAAATATTAAATTATAAGTCTCAGCAATATAATAAGCAATGGTAATGACATTTTTTCTAAGTATAGAAATATTTTTACTATTAATTCAGGTTATTTTATGACTAATAGGAATGTTTACAAAAGGTAATTGATTTATGTAGTTCTAATAAATTTATACCGACATTATACATGATATACATAAGTTATACATGTGAATTAAATTTTGCAATTGTTGGCATGTTCTGCATTAATTTCTAAATTTAAAAAGCATGAAGTAGCATAAGTTAGATGATGTATGAAATGAATTGACTGTGATGTCATTTGAATTCACATTTATTAAATTTTTATACAAGATCATCTGGGCTCCCTTTTATTTATAAAATAAAATTTTATTTTAAGTCCAAGAAAAATTTAAAAACCACTAATATTTAAATAAAAAAAACACTGTTTCAGTGTTAAGTAATTGAAGTAATTTTGAAATTTTACTTCATACATTAAAAATAAATGAAATTCAATAAATAATATCACCAGGTATGTTTATCTTTGCATAAAAATCTTAGTAAAATTTTTTCTTTCTTTCTTTCTTATAGTTTGATGAATCTCTATTGTTGGAGTGGATTGGTGGATATGGATTATGTCATTTCAGATCTCTTCAAGGTGCCCAACCTGAAGGTGAGAAATCATCGAATATTAACTGCTGTGTTACTCTGATGGGGTTCATACCTACTATCTGATTATAACTATATTATTGTCTAATTAGTTGACTCTGCCACTATAATTAAGAGATAGGAGAAAAGGTAATCTAATTATGTTGGCAGGTTTATTTCTGAATAATGGCATCAAATGCCCTAAAACTAAAGCGTTATTATTATTCTGTAAAATAGCAATGAGAAGGTTTAGCTTTTAATATAACATTCAATCATATTTATATTGAATTTTACTTTTAGATTTTTTAACTAGGATTATTAATTTTCTTACATCTTTGAATGTTTATATTTTTATTTGTTTTGTGGGCTGATTTTTGCTATTTGTGCCCGGGAACAGTCTTAAAATCATAACTGCTCTGAGGTCAATGATCCATCTCTCTATAAGGAGTATAATTTATTATTGTTATTATAGAACAAAGATGTAATCAATTATAAAATATTATATTTGTTGCAACTTCTAATGCTTTCTGCAATTCTCTAAACATTATTATTGTTAATGCTTGTTTCACACAAAAAAAAAAGAAAAAAAAAGGAAGAGTGGATTCTATTTATTAATATCTATTGTTAATTATTTAATCTTTAAAGGCCATAAGTCACATTGCTCCTGACAACAATGTTTTGTTGACTAGGTCATGCCCCAAAATCCTGCAACCAATAAAGTTAACTCTAAATTTATTATATGGCAAAAATAAATAAATAAATTTTATTTTTCTGTGGAATTACAGACTGGAACAATGGAGCCTATTATTTCAGCTTTGACAGAAGAAGAGGAAGAAATGTTTCGGAACATGATGAGAAGATTGCACCATATTGCAAAGGTAATATGGAAAGTCTTGCTTATTGTTATTATCATTATATAATAAGTTTTTTAAAAATGAAAATGCATAAAACAAAATCTGGAATGTAAATAAGTATTTCTCATACTGATCTTCAGATATTTATATCTTTGTTTCATTAAAAAAAAATTTTTTTTATCACTATGTGTTTATTTAAAATGAGTTAAAATACATGACTTTATAAAAAGGAATAATAAAAAGATAGAATTTAGTATACTCCTTTCTTTTGTGATTTTTAATTTGATGGATATTTATTCTTTTTTTGTATGTAATTTTTATTGTAATATAGACCTTCATTTATATGTTCTAATTTTATTAAAATTACATCCATAGAACTTATCCACTACTATTGCAAAACTTGAAACTGTTAGAAGATATTAGGCTTTTAAATGTGCCACACATTTTGAATATAATTTTTCTAATTGAGTTATCTGAAATATCTAAATTTCACAATCAACACTTGGTAATTCTATGAGTTTCAGTAGAAATGATATATTTATTATTGTATTTCAATTGAAAAACATGAAAAATACATTTTGTTTGCAAAACTTTGTATTGGGAAATAAGAGTTTTGCAATCCTATTTCTCAATGAATTTTGATCAAAAGTAATTATGTTATATTTGACACTAACTAATGCATTCTTTTAAATTGCCATGAATGTTTTACAGCATTTTCTTTGTATGTTTTCTATTTCTATACAAAACGTTTAAAAAGACATAAAATACTATTCTATTTTCGGCCATATTATTCAAAATAGAAAAGCCAATTCATTTCAACCTTTTTTTTAAATCATCATATTGAAATAAAAATTTTTAGTCTCTAGATATTTCTATTTTTTTGTTCCATCTATTTAATTTTGCTTTCATAATGTTTGTCATTTACTGCTTTAAAAGAATGGTTGTATTATTTTTGTGAAGTATTTTTGAGGAAATGTTTGAAAAAAGTTCAGTATATTAGCAAATACTTCTTATATTGTTTGTATGTTAATATATTAAATCTAATTTATTTTATTTTTTAGGTTGCTCGTGAGAAAGATGTTCGTGTGATGATTGATGCTGAACAGTCATATTTCCAGCCAGCTATTAGTCGCATAACTATGGAATTAATGCGTAAATATAATAAAGAAAAGGCCATTATTTTCAATACATACCAGTGTTATCTCAAGGTAACAGATGAAAGATTCATTTTTAATATAATGATTTAATCAAAAATTTGTCATAAGGGTAAATTTTCAAAGTGAGGATGAAATTCCTTTATCTTATCCTTAGAAATACTGAATGATGGATCCAATAAAGGCTATGTATAGAGCAATGATTCTCAACCACTGTGCTTCAGCACTTTTGGGTGCTGCCAAATTTTAGGAAATGTATATTGTAAAAATACATTTATTTGTGTGAATCTTATTTGTGTGTAATCACTATAAAAAGAAAAAAAAAGATTGAGACTGTTAAATGTTGAATCCAATATGAGAGTAGCATTGTCATTTTTACAACCAAATATAAATGAAATTATCAAACATCAGGTACTGATTTCTCATTAAAAGTATTGTTATTACTATTTAATTATTATTCCCTTTATAAACCTGTTGTTGTTTTTGTAGTACCTATTATTTAATTTTACTTTTAAAATTATTATCATAAACTATTTTACACAGTGTATTGTAGATAAATAAGCAACTTTAAACTTATCCTTTTCTTTGTGTGTTACCAAATTTTGAAATTGTTAAAAGTGTGCTATGTTAACCTGCTTCTTATATCCATATGCAAAGTTGTCTAAAACAATATATTTCCATACTTCAAATTTTTAAACATTTGTAAGCAAGTTTTTTCATAAAAATAATTTTAAACATGAAGCATTTTTCATAAGAAGTGTTAAAATAAAATTTTAAATGTGAACTTTCTTTAATTTCTCATGAGCTAATGCTACATTTTGGCAGATAATTTGCTTTGAGGGAAAGAAGAAACTGGGGTCACAAAAAATAGAAAAATCTGTGAATAAGATAATTCCTCCAAAATATTTATACTATATATGTATTATTTGGTGACAGATGTAAAATGTTATGAAAGACAAAGAATTTATTGCTGGACCGTAAATTTAAAGGACCTCATAGACCCTTTTTTAATAACACCTGAGGTACCTTTTAATAACAACTTGAGTTTTGAGATGGGTGAATTTCTAAATGTTTGGAGTAGTGGAAAGATTTGCATGGAATTAAACAATTTTAATTTGAAGCAGTTGGTCAGAATATAAATTAGTTATTTATAAACTGAATTTTGTAAAGGAATATCTCAAATGCTTTTTAGATTAATTGCTTAAGGAATACTAAACTGGCCATAATGATACAGATTTTATTAATATTCATGCATTTCTAAAAATTTGCAGATCCAATTTATTCCTTGATCATTTTTGAATTGGAAAATCATATTTTTTCCTTCCAAAAAATGGTTGCTAGTCCTTACTTTTAATTTTTTTTTCTTTTTAAATTAAAATGTTGATATATTGAAGTATATGAATTGCTGTCCCCCCCCCCCGTCCTCTTGAGGTCGTGGCATGTATAATGCTTAGAAGCATAATGTAGAATACTAAAACAACATAATATGGAGACATATTATGTTGTTGAGGTAATTGCAAAGAAGTGTTATATTTATAACATTTATAATTTTGTAGAAAAGTAATTAAATGCTTGTGCATAATTTTTATGAGCCAAACAGACTTGGTTATTCATATGCGTAATATTTTTTAAAAATCAAAATCTTAATAAAGCTAGGAATTTTAAGTGTACTGTAACTGAAAATTTAGTAATCAAATTATTATAATTTTATAATTCACTAGAATTTTTAAAAGGAATTAGTAATAAAGTTCAAAAAGATGGGAAAAAAATAACATAGAGATTTTTTTTTAGGCAGACTTTATTTATGTTAAATGAAATTGATTTTTTTTCTTATGGTTTTGCATATAGCATAGTAAACTAAGAATTTAAATTGATGTATATAAATATAAAATTTAAATTCAAGTAATACATTTGTAGAGTATTACTGCCATGTTTACGTTATGTTAAAATTTTGTTATGTTATTACAAAATTTTGCTCTTTTTTATATATCTAATATATTTTTTTATGCAGGAAGCTTTCAATAATGTTGTATTGGATCTTGAATTGGCAGATAGGCAAGATTTCTACTTTGGTGCCAAACTTGTCAGAGGAGCTTACATGGAACAGGTTATAAGATTTTTGAAGTTTATAATTATCAAACCCTTTTCCTCTTGGAAAATTAAATGTTAACTTTGTGATTTAAGGGCCACAAATTTGACACTTTTATGAATGTCCATTGTATATAGTATATGCTTACTCAAATAAATAAATAAAAATACTATGATCAAATGTTGCATAATGTAAAATTTTAAAATATCAGCTCATGTGTAAAGCTCATCATTTGAACAAAATAAAATTGAGAAGTCTGTTTCAAATTAACTCTTATGAAGCTACAAATGGTATTCAAATTTACTTTATCTTGTCAGATTAGAATATATTAATCTTATATTAATGACATTTGTTTTATCATTTGCATTTGTAAAATAGTAAGATGTACTCATTACAATTTTTTCATATCAGATATTATGAAATTATATATACTATAAAAGCAAAACTAATTGAAAAACTCTATTCAAAATTGAATTTATATCTAATTTTTTTCAAATGATCAGAAAATTTCTATCAAAATAAAACCATTCATTCTTTTGACCAGATTAAAAGTCTGTTTTTCATATAGAAACATAAGATTTTTATCTTTTTGGGGGGTACCTTTTTATTAATAATGTAGACTTAAAATAAAAGAATGTTTTTACAAGTTGTATGATTATTAGAATTATTTATATCTACTTATGACTCATAATTATTACTTCCCATTCATTATTAATCTAAAAAGAAATTCAAAATTTTGCTGATCTTCAGATTCTTACATATTTTATTGTTTTTTTTTTAACTGACTAGGCTTTTTACCTTTTTAATGTACCATTTAAATTGCTTGTAAAGATTTTTTTTTATATTTGTATGATTTTCTACAATAAATTTTATTATTCTAATAAAATTCAAATCTTAACAAATATTGTGCAATTTTCTACTATTGCTGAAAGTCAAAGAAGAAACTACAGAAGACAGTGTAAAATTGATAATCCATACTTTTAAGCATATAATAGCACTGCGATGTCACAGAATTCAAATTCACCAAGCAAACTCCACCTTTATTAAGAGACTTATAAACATTAAATTATATATATTAGAGATTCAATTTAACTAACCTGTTATAAATAATCAAGTTTTTTTTCTATATAGGAGCGGTTTAGAGCCAATCAAATAGGCTATGAAGATCCCATCAACCCTACTTATGAAGCAACTAGTGAAATGTATCATAAAATTTTGACTCAATGTTTACATCGCATTGTGCGAAAAGGGGATCGTAAAACAGCTGTCATGGTTGCCACACATAATGAAGATACCGTCCGATTCACTGTACAAAAGTGAGTAATTTATTATTTTTTTATCATTTATTTCGTTACTTGAACAAAACTTTACTTTCAGGTAATTCTTTTCGTTTTTGATCTTTTTAAGTAATTGTTATCTAGTACTATGCAAGCATAAATTTATGCTTTTTCTTTCTATCATGGCCAAAAGCAATAAGTGCAAAAGTGTCTATTAATGTAAAATTATTGTGAAGTATAGGTTTTTATCTATATAAGGTTATTTTATTTGACTTTTAGTTATGTACTTTGAAAAAAAAATACAAATTCTTTCATATAAATACAAATTTTACAAAAATACCAACTTTTCTATAAAACATAATGAGAGAGTTCTACAAAAATTTAAGTGTGTTGACCTTTGATAAATATGATATGAACATCAGAAAAGATCTAATAAGAGGTTCATAATTGTTTCATCTCAATTACAAGCACTCTTATTTAACAAATTTTCACTGCAGGAATTGAAAATTATTCTGAAAATTCTTCAAAATTAAATAGTGTTACGAATAATTCCCACTCAAGAGTGATAAGAAGATGCAGTCTTTATTCAACAAGAGAAAAGATGCTCTATCAAAGCCAACCACCTGCAATCGTTGTCCAAACAAAACTAATTCCCTGTCTTTTAAAGGGTTTTCTTAACTAGTGTCTGACTAAAGTGGTCAGACCAAACTTTAAAATGGAACGCTTGTTCCTGGTAAGTCTGGAAATTTCTCCAGCATTCTGTAAGAACAAATCTTTATTTCTTAGTGTCTGCTACACATTTTAACAGGTAGTTAAAACTCTTAGCAACCTCATAACATCACCAAATCAGTCAAATATGGCATTCTACTGTTGAATCCCCTACAGTGAATCCCCTTAGAATGGTCTTTTATTGCTGATATGCGATGCCATTACAATTAATTTTATACAATTAAACTATTTGCAAATATTTACAATATTTTCCTCTAATTTACGCAGAATTCAGTACAATAGTAAACTTAACAGAAAACCGCAAATGACTCTCAAACTTTGTTAGTGGACTCACTAATGAACTTATCTTTTATTGCGGATGGAAGCTTTTTCCAGAAATCCTTTGCTTAAAACTGACCAAGCATCACCTTTCTATGTTCTTGACTGTTTGAGTTTTACTAAAAAGACAACATTTAAAATATCATGTCGAATTATTAATGACAACACAAAACTTTACCTATTTTTATGTGATATTAAAGGATTTTTTTTTTTTGGAATGCATGATTTTAAAAAATGAATTTAAATTTTGAAAACAAGAAAAATAATTAATTGCTCAGTGTTAATTTTTTGCGATTACTATGTGGCTGATGTTAACAGTTGCATCAGATTGGTGAATATTTTAAATATTCTTAAATTATCATCATTAAATTGAGAAGATGTAGGATTTTACTTATATAATATTTTAAAGTCATTTACGATATCTTAAAATTTTATAAATACAGTGTTCAGTTTATTGCTGCCTTAAAAATTAAATTGCATGTAGTGTGTATTTTTATGAATTAAAATAATTATGAAAAAAATATTTTTACTATGTATAATGATAATTTAAAAAACTTTATTATTTTTAAGAAATCTTTAAAATAAGGATATTACATGTTTTGTGTTGAAGTTTTTATTGTTATTGATTTATTAGTCTGAATATCTTTGATTTATTTTCAGGATGGAGGAAATGGGTATTAAACCTGAACACAAAGTGATTTGCTTTGGCCAACTCTATGGAATGTGTGATCATGTTAGCTTCCCACTTGGTAAGTTTTTTAAAGAAATTTTGTAAGGAATTAGAAAATATTCACATTAAGTTAAATTCTAATAAAATGTACTTGTTTAAATTTGAAATTGAATCTTGAAAATGTTGATTGTTTTTTTAAACATAAAAATGGGAATTAAACTAATTGTCTAGTGCCTCTTTATATATCCAAGAAAATAGGAAAAAGTTTTATTGGCTTTTGTGCAAAAAGCAGTTGTTATGTATGCTACCTCATTTATTTCATTTTAAATAGTTAATATTAAGTTTTTTTTTTTTTTTTTTTTTTTTTTTTGTATAAAATTGAAGTGTTAGAACTTTTGTACTATTGAATTTCTAAATTCACTAAAAATAACCTTCATGCATTATTGTGCTTTGGTTTATCCTTTTTAAATGCAAAGTATGGATTGCAAATAATTTAAAGAAAATTTATTGAATTGAATTTTCTTGAAATATCTGTTGTTGACATCTGATTTAAATTTTGTGATTTCATTTGTATTATTAACTGAATCATTTTATAAAACAAATTAGAGGAAAAGAACTTTTAAACTGTTACTGATATGTTTATGTCTCTTGCTTTGAATTCATGATAGAAACTTAATTTTAAATCAAACATACATAAAATAATTTGATATCAGAATTACGCTTATTAAAAATAGAATATGTCTTAAAATTGGGTAGAAGTGAAAAATGATCAATCAAGTATTTAAAAAAGTATTTATAAATTACTTTAAAAAATATATGCTTTGTATTTATATACATTTGTTTTGCTTTTTTTTTTTTTTTTTTTTTTTTGTATAGGCCAATCTGGTTATTCCGTGTACAAATATGTTCCATACGGGCCCATTGATGAAGTTCTTCCCTATCTTTCCCGTCGAGCACAAGAAAACCATTGTCTCCTGAAGAAATCTGAACGGGAGAGGAAACTCATGAGGAAAGAGATCTTCAGAAGACTTCTCACTGGTCAAGTCGTCCACAAGCCTGAGGGAAATTATAGGCCTATATGAAGGACACAACCTCTTTGAAGGATTATTCAACATTCATTTGATGTTGATAGAAGTGTTACATTTGATGACTTTTAAGCAGCACTTCTTTCTTGGCATCATGTTACTACAAAGTGAAACTTAGATGTTTTTTGCATATAGATCTGTGTGTAGAATACAATCTCATTGTCTATGTGGAGAACAGTCATTAAGTTTTCCTTTGGCACTTTTTTTTTCTTTCTGTCAACAAATTTCTGTTACTGAATCAGAGAATTGTTAAATGATGAGTCTCAGTGTTTGACCTTGAATCTGATTTCTTTTTCAGAATTTTAGCTCTTTCTATTTTTATTCTTATGTAAGCCTCCTAATTGCTGAGAGTGAGTTTTAATAAATGCCATTTTCTCCCTTCATTCATAACAAAATCCATCCAGTTGGGTAAAGTAACTTTTATTACAAGAATTTTTGAAGTGAATGTATTTTAATATAAGACATTTTTTTGGGTCTTATATTAAAATGGAAGGTTATTTTCTTTCTATCCCAAAACTTTATAGTGTTATGCAAGTGAATTAATCTTGGCAGATTATTTTTTTTTATAAAAAAAATGTTTTATTTCATATTGTTTGAAAAAATTTGCATGTTGATTTAAACAATTTATTTCAGGTTTAATATTTGTTAATAATATTTAAATAAAATTTGACTTTGGTTTGGGTGTAACTGCTGTGTTTGAAATGATTTTTTTGGACCCTAAATCTTTTCAAATTCTATTTATTTTTCCCCTAAATACTCAAGATATTTCTTTTGGAAACAAGAATAATCTTAATACTTTATAAATATATTACATTATTGTCAATGAACTGCTATTATGACAAATGCAGCTGAAAAGATGCAGCAAATCTTTCAATCTTCTTTAACTCTAATTATTCTGTAAAGAAATGATATATATAATCCAGCCTGAAAATTATAATTCTATTTTAAGTCCTTGTGTAATTATATATAGTATAAAAGCAGATGCTTTTATTTAAATTTTAACTAAGATTTTTATACTTGAAATCTATTTACAATTTATATTTGTGAAATTGTTATAAAATATTATATTTGCATGACAACCTTAATTCTACAAATTATTTATTATGTATTGTAATTGTATGAGGAAAACTTGAAAACTGTTTGTACCAACTGTTATAAAAAGATAGCATCATTTTTGTTTAATGTTTTGTACAGTATTGTCTTTGTTGCATAAGAAACTGAAAGATTTTCTTTTTATTTGAAGAAACGAGGAAATTTGATCTGATTTAATATATCTAGAAGTGTTGACATTTTCTCCCTTTGAAAATAATTAATATATTGTACGTTTGTTGACAATTGTACATTTCCCCCCATTTGTATTGAAAATTTTTTTGACCCAATAAAATGCATGGCTTGACAAGAATATAATTCTATCTCAAACCATCTAATGCTGATATGAACTTTGATGCTATCATTTTGAGTTAGGATTTATGGATGATAAAAATTCTTCATATTGCATACTTTGTCCAACCACTATTGTTGCAAACAGTTTTTAAGTGAAATGCATTTTTTTCATGATTTCAATACTGTTTTATAATACTTTAATTTGTTATCTTCCTGTGATATCTTTTATTCTGAAATTTATCAATATTAAAATATAGATAATGAGCCTGTGATTTCCCAGTGAATCTCTTTGTTGCCCCATGAATCTCGGTTTTGTTTTTGTAAAAGAAATTTGTTTTCAAAATCTCAATGGAATGTATATTTTAAGAATAAATAGTTTTGAATTTATTTGTATGGCCTTATTATTCAAGCATTAATATTTTTCGTTTAACTTTTCTAGATTTCATTTCAATAATATAAATAATCTACATTTTTTTTCTTAGTCATCCGTTTATGCATCTGAAAATGACATTTTAAAACAGAATTTTTTTAACATTATTTATCTGATAATTTGTACTTTTTTTTTTTTGTATAGAAGATTAATACCTTGGATAAGTGCTTAAACCAATGATTCAAATTTGCAATCCACGTAAATGAACTGGTTCAGAATATATAATTTTTTTTTTCAAATGTGACTTAATTTATGTTGATGGAT
>JAOUZG010032726.1:1037387-1053786 GCA_026289955.1 Argiope argentata | reverse complement strand
TGTACAAGCTAGGATATCTTCTTTGTTACTTACGATGTTAATTGTTGAGGAAAATGCATTAAAATGAACAAGCAGTTGGTATTTCTTAATTTTAAAAAAAAGTTCTTTTTTTTTTCTAGTGATTTATTTATTATTATCTTCAAATCCAAACTTCTGACAAAATAAATACTTTTTCATGATATTTACACTCCCATTATTAACCTATTGAAATTGATACTTTAAGGAGTTAATAATTTATGGTTCATATGGGTAGACCTTCAGTCAGAACAAAACTAAGAATGGGAAAGCTTCCAAATTCATGAAACACCTAAAATTGTCCAAAAATGATTTAAAATATAAATAATGACATGCTAAATGCAATAAATATTTTAATTATTTTTAATAAAGATTTACAAAAATTAAAAATGTACTGATTTGAAAAATCTATATTGATATTTTTAAAGCCATTATTCCTTACTACCAATTTATGTAGTTATACATAATATAGGTATAGAATGCATTTTATGTATTCTATAGACTTTGAGCTAAGTTCTTGGATCAGTATTTTTGTTATAAATTTTAATAAATATCCCATTTCATCAAATTGCATTTCGTTTATTTATGCTTTCCCAGTGCATTTGCATCATTTTTCTTGAATACAAATTTCCTCTTCTGTTTACTATCTTTATTTTCTTCATAATTTATTCGAACAAAAACAACTGTAATGTGATATTCCGATAGTTGAATATATTTCTTTTTTAAAATCTGAGTACTGAATTTAGCAAAATTAATAACCAGTGCAAGTATTTAATCATTACTTTCAATCATTTCCAATCACATAAAATTGTGTTACATGTTCATTATATAAATTCCAATATGCTGCTTGTTTTTTTTTAATCATTTACTGCAGGTAGAAAAATATCAAAGATTTTTAAAATCTCAAATAAGCTTCCTTATTCACCACCATGAAATTTTCTATCACTTCTTAACTTTTCTTGTGTTTTACCTTTTCTATTCATATTATAAATTCATTTTTGTGATCATGTAAAATAATGTAATTATTCAAGGGGATAAAATATCACTTTTTAAAGAGAAAGAAGAATTAGAATGAATTTATAAATATTAAATTATTAAAAATGAAAAATGCCCATTCATGAAAAAAAAATTGAAACTTTACTATTACTGCTTTTATATTCCATATAGAATTGAGATTTCCTTACATGGATTTCAAATTTATCATTACAGAAACTTTAAATATGATGCAAATCGAAATTTAAATGGTTTGAAATAAGTACAGTAACTTGCAATTCAATTTTTTTAAATAGCAAAGTGTCAAATTACTTTAAATGATAATAAAGTACTTACTTTTTTACCATACAGTTTTGAAGCCATTTTACAAAAAAAAAATAAAATGATTATTTCATACATTTTAATATTATGGTAATACTTATTATAGCCTCTTTTTAAAGCTGCACAATTTAATTTTCTAGAAAAGAAATCAAAATAACAAAACATTAAGCAGTTTAAATTTTATGAGAAAAGATCTCGGGGCTGAAGTGGTTATTTGGTTTATATGGTATTTGGGTTTGACATTCTTAACCAAAACTTTGTTTTATTTTACCAACAAAAGTGATGGATATAAATACATGATTTATAAATTATGTAAAATTGTGGGATGCCATCCCATCTCTTATGATGTCTTGAAGACTAACTTGCAACAGATGAAAAACAGATGAACGTCGATAAATAATAAAAGTAATGAGATTTTACTTTAAAAAAATATAGCAATGAAAAAGAAGTACAATTGTTGGTTTATTTACAAAAATAAATAAGAAAAATCCACAGATAAGTCTTTAATATAATACATATTCACAAATTTTACTTGACATCAACATTTAAAAAAAGTCGCTGGCCTTGAGTCGTTTTGGCTGATTCTTAGGGGATGGTATAGGCGATGGTGTTGCAAGGCCCAAAGGTGTCTCAGGGGTGCGGAGAGGAGAAGGGGAATAGCTGGCCCTTAGTGCTAAGTCAGAGTTCCTTTGGATGCCTAATTTTGTACAGGCTAGCCTTCGGGCAGCAGGAGACATGCTTTGCAGTCGCTCTTGCGGCGTCATAGAACCACTCAAACGCATAGATGGTCTGTAATAATAATAATAATTATTAAAAATAAATAAATGATATATTGGCAATTGCTTAGGATGAAGATATTTTCCAAGTGTTTTTATACATAAAAAATTTCCATGACTACAATCTGCACTACAATCATCGTTATGTTAAGCTAGCAAAATTTTGAAGCATTGATTATTTCTAACCAAAAATATGTTACATAAAAATCAGTTGTTGATCATATGTGATAAAGTAAAAATGTCAGATTGCCAAAATGCATACAAATAAATTCTTCAAAAATTATGTGAAATATTTTAATGCCAAAAAATAATATATAATAATTCACGAAATACTCTCATCATTTGCTATCTAATCTTAATTAAAATGATAAAAACAAATGCACTACACAATTTTTAATCATTATATAAAATACAGATTTTAACAAAGAATTACAAAAAAACACTCGCAGATAATTATTTTTTTTATGAGTTATTAACTTTGAATGAGTGACTTAAGTTGTATAAAATAAGTATCCTTTTAAAATTTTGTTTAATCTGAAATCTAAATTAGTGAATCTAATATTTATGTTTAAAAGATAATTAATTTTAGTGGTCTATAATTAAGAACTTTTAGTGTAAAATGTAATTAGATAAATACAATAAAATAAAGAGTGAGGTTGATTTTTGAACATAATATTACCATGATATTCATTTGAATAATGATTTTCTTAATATTATATTAAAATAACTACAAGCAAGGAACCAACCTTATCTGCCCAAGGTCTAATAGCTGTTATACAAATTGATCAGTTCACTATTATTTAAGCCCTTAAAATTCAAAAAAATATCTGATATAGTTAGAGCATTGACAAATATCTATAGTGCCATTTGTCTGTTAAAGGAACACTTCCTCCCAAAATGTTTTCATTTATGGCAGTCGCTACAGAAGCAGGTCACTGCAACAAACAGTTCATTTCACATAAGTAGCAGTTCATTTTCCTTTTTTCATAGCACATTTAGGCCCAAATTATCGATATATAGTATTCCATTTAATTTTTTGGGGGAAAATCAAAAAAATAATTACTAATCCCAAAATTATTTTAATACTGAAAAACTTGAAAATATCTGACATCCTTGCTATATGTACAATACAAACCAAACAGGGGTACTGAATAATCATTTGCATGACTAACAATAGCATAATTAGAGGAAGGGGTTAAATCAAATAAAAAATCTAAAGTAGAATAAATTTGAGTTAAAAATTTAATCATCATTTCATTTGTTTCAAATTTACATCAGTAATTAACACCCAATTCTTCAGAGCAAATGCAAGGAAATCTGTCTATCATGAAAATGACAGGCCATTTAATTAAAAGTACTTTATCACTTTCTGATGTGGTCAGTGTATTAAGAATAAAAGTGAATAGTAGTGAAGTAAATGGTGGTTCCAACTTTTAAAGCTATGCGACTCACTTTTAGAAACTGGACCTATAAGGCTCCATTTCATCTTTGATACATTCAATTTTTTCAGAATATAACAGTACACATTATTTCCAAAAAAGAATGGACCAAAAAGAAACTTTTAGGAAGAAAGAAAAAAAAATAATACATATTATTTTCTTAAATAAATTTTAATGGATTGATGAAAATTTTAAGGTCCCATTTTTTACAAATTGTGAGAAAACATACACATGTGTATGATCTTGCTATGATTCACCGAAAAATTGAATAATAACCAATAGATTAGGATAATCCAACTGTAAATTAATCATAACATAATTTTTTTATAATCAATAAAAAAACATTTATTTGTTCTAAAAGGAATCAGTAACCAACAAAAAATGTATGATGGTGAAAATGAAATGTCAAAAAATTATAACATGGCAAATGTAAAAAATTCAGAAAATAGTTTTATTTAATCAGCAGTCTTTTTTTGGAAGTACCAGACATACTGTATACCTTACCATCTGTTTCTGTCATTTGAACACTGAGAATTCAGATTTTTGTACTATCACATTATAAAAGGTCCCAAAAATGTCATAAACAAAAGAAGTGACATAGTTTCCAAATTGAAAAAGTATTAATTTTAGTGCAGTCAGAAGCAGACATCACTAATATTTATGTTCTCTAAAAACATAACATAAGTAGTAATATGTTATGATAAAGAATTATTTTTAATGTTTATTTTTATCATTTTAGCATCGGTTAAGAAAAATTGATATAACTATAAAACTATGTATAAAGAAACTATTAATCACATGCATTTGACAAAAACATTATTCAAATGAAATTGGTAATTAAAATTGAATATAAGTGCAAAATTTCACTTAAAGTGGAAATTCTTAACACCCCCTCAAAAAAAAAAAAAAAAAAAAAAAAAACAGATGCTTACTTTTGGGAGGCAGATGGTTTTCTGTGTTTTTTTGCTGCTTTGTCAGCAAGTGAGTGGGCTATCCTCTCTCTCACAGAGGGCTGTGGAATTTTGAACTGTTGTCCGCCAGGCGTCTGGGGTAGAGGAGTGTCTCCCCCATCTAGGCGAAATGGTGTACCTTCTATTTCACCCCATGTTAGAAGAGGTGTCTCATTCACACCTGTTAAACAAAGATGAAAAAATATTAAATTATCATGTTTTTTTTCAATTTTTTTACTCAAAAAAAAACATCATTTACAAATTTTGATGTTATTCAAAATATTATAATAAAGAAAAATATGTTAATAAGAAATATTTTTACTAACTAAAGTTTATTCTAATTTTTTGCTTTATTTCCATTCTTTCACTCTGCTGGTAAATTATAAAAATGAATTTAATTTTTAAAATTATTGAATTTTTTTTGTGTGTTTATATACTTACACATATACATTACAATGCTATGTTATGCTGTATACACAATATGTTACTCATAATTATTTATCCTTGAATTATATATAGGATAAAAAAATGGTCTTTAGTTATACAACTAATGTTTCTACTAGTAACAAACAAATAAAAAACTTCCAAATAAAGCTACATTTTTTATTTAAAATTTATCATTGCCTTTTGAGATGCAATAAATCTATATCACTAGAAATTGAATTCAATCAAAGAAAGCAATCTGTATGCCATCAAAGAACTTAGAAAATTTATGTTTTCGCTAATGGAAGTTCAGCTATAGAGCTATTTTGATAAATTTTTAAGATTTTCCATTCAAATCCTCATAACTTGAATACACATAAAGATATTCAACATTTCTAAATAGATCAGTGGCAACATGCATTATATTTTCATATGGTCTCAAAAGATGCAAACAGTCAATTTCATAAACAGAATTCAAACTGTTTCAAAGCCTTAAAAATCAAAAAAATTTACACATCTTTTTGATAATTTTATATTTAATTTATCTGCATATTTAATGCACACCAACTAAGACAAGAATTTTAAACAAAACTTTTCCCCATTTTTACATTAAATATAGTAAAAAAATAATAAAAATGCTATCAAAGAGTAAAAATGTGCTCCATTCACTTTCCATCTCTTGATCTGTACATCTTTTAAAACATCAATATACAATGATGTTTAAAAACGAACCTTTTATAATTATTAATTGAGAAAGTAAATATCATTTCAAGACATAATATAAACAAAAACTTTTTTTTTAAAAAAAAGCAGTTAACACGCGAAATGCAAAGCCTATTGTTGCATCCTTTCTATCTAGCCTATTTGATATTCCAGCATCCAGAGCTCTATGCAAAGTCATGAATGCACACATTTAGCATACTATTTTGTGAGTTCCAAATTAAAATTTTCTATATGAACATTTCTAATGAACACTATTCTATGAACATTATGAATATTCATAGAATAGGATCAGCAGTAACATAAGAATTATTTTTTAAAAAATTTCAGTAAAACAGTAATTGAAATGTTAAATTCTTCTTAAAAATTATTCAAATTATATAATTTGCCTATTCAAATTTGCATTCTTTTAAAAATACTTGCACATGAGTGATTGAGTTTATTACTCAACTGCATTTATTTTTAAAATATATATCAAGTATTAAAAAAAACTGATATTAATATATTAATTATTAATCAAATTATATTTATCATTCTTAGTTTAGAAAATAAATTATATTTATCATTCAAAATTAATTATTCATCATATTACAGGCATCCAATTTTCAGAAATTCCTTTATTTCATGAAAATATCTTCAAAAGATTATTATTAATAAAGAAAGGTAGCATATTTTTGGGTATATTAAATTTTATTGATTAAATGAAAGCAATAAACATACAATTAAAATTTTTTGATCATTCATAAATTGTTTTTTTATGATTTTTAAGTTCAGGCACACAACACATCCTTCACTAGTGAATTTAAATAATTTGCTTGTAACATTCTATTTTATATATACTAAAATATCTAGTTTCAGCTTTTTTTTCACTTTTTTAAAAATTAATTTTAATTAAAGTTAAATGTCTTCTAAATGCTTAGTTAAAATCTAGAAAAATAACTTTTTAAAAGCTAACTCTTTTTATCCTACTTTTCTTTCAATAAAAATTTAAAAATAAAGCAATCAATCATATTCACAGTTGTTGTTTTTATAGAAATTCAGTTAGAACATCTCACTGTTATAAGCAAATCAAGAATAATTTGCTTAGCAATTTTATCAAGTTTATGTAAGTATTAACAAACAGTGGAAAAAGCCTCATAGTTTTAAATATTCAGAATTAAAAAAAAATGCTTATAATCAGAAACAAAAGGATAGTTTTTTCTTTTTTAAATACCTGGTTCTGGTAAAGGTGTACCAACAAATCCATATCCGTTAACTTGTGGGGATTCGTTAGGCAAGATCTCTTTCCCATCAATACCCACTTTTCCCTCTTTCATTTTGGCCTGGTGTGCAGCAGCTTCTGCAAGTGCCTCTTTATGGGCCTCAGCTGCGAAAGGAGCACCTCCTTCGAATCGGGTGCCTGAGTGGTTGATCTCCTTGTGTCCCACAGCCAAACGCTCTTCTGCTGTAAGCTCTACACCTGTGGTAGTGAATAAATATTGTTAATGTATTTATGGACAGCACAAATAAAAGGATAAACAAAATAACAACAGTTGTTTTACCAACTAAGCCTTACTTAAGAATACATAATAATTCAAATAAATTATGGCTCTATATAATTGAAATGCTTAATAATATGGCTTGGAAATTCGAAAGTTAAAGAACTTGAGCTAATTTGTGTCATTGTGGAAATGAATGGAACAATATTCCCATTCATATAAATATATATATATATATATATATATATACATAAATGAAATTCCATTCTGATGATGGTTCAAACGATATAAATGAGTAAACAGATTAGATGAAAACTTTTATGAAGCAACTAAGGCCATTCTATACAGTATTAACATAGTAATATTTCTTGCTTCAAATATGCAATATATAAATACAAGATGGATTAAATTTAGTTTTAAAACATAAGGATATTGATGGATTTTCTTTCCCAACTTTTAACACTCTTAGATTGAGAGATTACTTTAAGTGAATAATAATAGTTCAGTATATTAATTACTTTCTATAGTATATATGAATGAATGCTATAACTGGATTTAATGGTGAAATGATTATATATCCTGGTTTTTGAACAGTTCTAACTTATTCACTCTCCTTTAAATATCTGTATATGTAAAAATGTTGAGATAATATGGTCATTTTACTTAAAGATTAAATAATCAATATAGATTAGAGAATTGTACAACAAAAAATAGATTTTTCCCACAGCCTAATATTTAAATGCCTTAAAAAAATCATAACTTTATATTTCTGAAAACTACTTTTTAAGAAATAATTCTTTCTTAATTCAAAACTTAATTATTGTTAAGTTCTAATCATAAAGAGAATTTCATAACACCAGTACATTAAATACAGCTTACATGATATTAAGCAGAAGTTGAAGAGAAAAAAAAGGAAAGTTTGGATTTTAAATTTTGTCTTTATTCTTTCTAGGGAGGCATAATTTATACACAAGCAGAACTGTTGAGCACATCAACACAAGAGCACAAAGAGGAAAATCTAATAAAATATTTATCCCCAAGATTAAAAATCCATATGTCCCGATACTAATTTTTTAACAAGAGATTTGAATGAACGAAGATGAATCAAAAATGCGAATTTTTATCGGTCATGCATTATCTGATATAATCTCCATGATAAAATGAAGTAAGAAAATCACAACCATTACTCTAAAATAGTCCAAGAAATTGCACATTGGTTGGAGGATGGAAAAAAACAAGAGAGAAACAGATGATTCCAACAGACATAGGCGATCAGAAAATTAAAAAGAATATAGATACAAAGATAAGGGAAACCATTGCCTTACTTTCTCCCCTTTATAGAGAAAAAAATCCAAAAATTGCTATTTAAGTTAAACACAGCTTATATAAAATTTATAACATGTCTTGCCATTAATACATTTACAAGCTTAAAAGTTACAATTGACCAACAACATTTTCAACAACAGAGATTTGTGAAGCATTAATAACTTAAAGATTTTTATGACACAATTTCAAGTATGCAAATTGAGCAATGGAAAATTCTGGTCAGAGCAGTAATCTGTTAGCACATTACTTAGGGTCATCAGATTACTCATTTTTAGAAGGTCGAACATTACAGTCAGGTCATAAGGCATCTTGTTTTCATATTTTTACAGCTCACCATCCAGAGGGAAATAGTTTTGTCATGTTACCAGGGTAAGAAGTCTTATGCCTTCTTATGACATATGATTAGAAAATAAATGAACATTGACATTCCAAGCAAGTGGAAACAATAAGTTAGCATAGACAGTATGCCGATTGATCAATGTTGATCATTTACTGCACCTTATAAAGTGTTTTATTAATGTACATTTCATTATTTTAAAGTTTGCGTTTTAATTTATAAGGAAACAGTTTTTTTAAAACACAAAATAATAATAATAATAACCTTACACAATAAATAGATGTTTAAAATATACAGTACTGTTTAAGAATACTTTATGTAAATATAATACCAAACACAAATTAAATATGTCCATATATGTATCTTATTGTATGCCAAGCAAACTTCTAGAATGTTCAAAGGTATATGGACCCTGGGAGCATGCAAATTACTGTATACAATGTATTAAAATGGATTTAGTAAAGATGGCTTTTGTTTTAATTCAGTTTTGTGTTAAAGTTCTTTAATCGGAAAGGGGGGTAGGGATGCATGAAGGATCAATTAAAGAAAAAAACAAAATCGATACAAAGAGACAATGGTATGAAAATTTCAAATGCTTACCATCAGGAACATACATGAGAGCATTCTTGTTTTTGTAGGCCCATGTCACTAGATCTGGTTTTTTGAATTCTGGTTCTGAACTGGGTAGAGTCAACATATTTGTCACTTTATTGCTCTCTTCTTTTTCATCTTTGTAAAGCCATGGGTACTTCTGTCGGTGAGCTTCATCTGAACGCTCCATTAATTGTTGAAAGGAGGCATTGTCTTCGCTTGTTGCTTCACCCAAAAATTTGTCTAGACTGGCTTGGCATTTTTCTGACTTTTCTAAATCAAATATAGAATTAAGATTTAAAAAAAATTCCAAAAGAAAATAATATAACATAGTATGTCACAAATGTTACATAACATAATATATATATATAAATTAATAAAATGTTCCTTGTCAGTGATTATTATTTTGTTTTATAAAAAAAACCCCTCACATTAAAAATGCTTCAAAACAACAAAAATATATGCATATACAAGAACAAAAGAAAATGTTTATGTCATTATTTTATATTTGGAATTCATTAACATTTTTAAATCATTATTAATTATTTTATTTTTATGTTTTAAGAAGGATTGTCATTTAAACTAATAGATACAAAAAAACAACAACATTTTTTTTGAAATTCCTAAGATTACAAAAATGTTTTTTAAAATAAATTGGGGGAGGGGGAGAAAATAAAGGAAATCCATGAAAGATTTTCTGGAAAATCTAATAAAAATATTTCAATACAATAAAATAATGTCAGTAACAAAAGGGAAAATAATAATTCATGATGACAATATGTTTTTGTTCAAAAATAATAATGTGCACCTCGGGAATCTAATAATTTTGAAATCAAAATCTAATGAAAGTAAATATTGTATTGAAAAGAAAAAATTTCTTGCTCCTACCAATCGTGCCCTTTAAAATATAATGAGCACTTAAATACTACATTGAACACTTATCCTTTATTGTATTGTTACAAAATAATTCTTTCAAATTATGTAATGCACAATTTATAATCTTATCACTATGCTACACGAACTGATATTATAAATATAAACAGCAGATTTTCTAACAGCCTTAAATTATCTGTTAAATGTTAGAGGAGAGAGGGAAAAAAAGTCACTCACCTGTGGATATAGGAAGATTTATTTCCGATTCTGCTCTCGAAGGTGAATCCATTTGCTTTATTTCAGGTGTCTCAAATGTGGAAGGAGTGAAAACTACAGAACAGACAAGGATACTAGTTAAACCATCATAAAATGTTTATATCAATAAATAGAAAATAATGAATTTTGAGAAGAGAGATATTGTTTAAAAATGAATCATTTCTTTATTAATGTCAATGTTAATTTTTTTTTTTTTACATTATTTAAAATCAAAACCTAAAGCAACAGATTCACATGTATTTTTTAAAGTATAGATGGTAAAAGTTTTATTAAGAAACCCAGACATTAAACTTTAAGTGAAAAATTAAGTATAATTCATTGAAATCACATGCTGAAATTTACTAGACAAAAGAAATCGACTGCTTGAAAGATTAAATTAAAATTGGTACTTTTCCATTAGCGAGGTGCCAGTGAAAAATTGGCAAAGAAATTTGGAGGAAATCTACACTATTTGGCAATTTTTCACAGCAGCCCGGTAAATGGAAAAGTACCTTAAAATTTAGTTTTCCTTACATTTTTATGTTTTATAAACCTAAAATACAATAACAATTTTAAAAAAGTATAATACTACAACAAAATTACTTTTTTGGGTGCAGATGCAAAAATAATATATCTTATCAGCAATTTTTTTTATCTTAAAGTAAAAGTTTTGTAGCCACAATTCAAGGAAATCAAAAGAAAAATGAAATTCTATTTGAATGAAACAAAAGTTAAAATTAAAATTTTAAGAAAGCGTTCTACTTCATAAACATGAGATTTATTAGAATCCGAGACCAACCAATGAAATAATCATGAAACTAACATCATTTTGAAAAATATATTTTTGTTGCAAAATTTTTATAAAATCTATAAATAAAGATTCTTCTAACTAATGTGGCAAGTCAATTATTTAGAATTCAGTACTTAAAATTTATTTATTCTGCTTTCAGAATCAAAAATTGGCTGAAAAAACCAATTATATGATCTTGGAAGATTATTTATTGAGGTTACAAAATGGATAATTTAAACTTAGATACTAAAAGTAATTCTTAATTAATATATTTTTAATTGATTTATCAACAATAGACAAATATTTCAAAAGAATAGTTACCCAAAGAACCACATTCATATGTAAAATTTCTTTAAATTATATACTCAAAAGATATTCAGCTAACAATATGACATATGCAAGTATTAAAACAACTATGTATAATGCTTTAAATGATAAAATCAAAGTACATTTTGTTATCAATTAATTTTTTTTCATTTGTTGTTTTATTTAATACTTTTCAATAAATCTAGCATTGCTTGGAATGAAAACATTTTTACATATTTATTTAATAATAAATTAAACTAAAAATTAATAAGTTTGGATAACACACATAAAAAATGGCCAAAACATATTTAATATTAGCCTTTTACAAAAAAATAATATATATATATATATCAATAAAAAAATCTTTTACATATTTATTTACATATTTCTTTATTTTTTATTATGCACAAAAATTTAACTATTGCCTCAACTTTTGTTTTTAAATAAAATGAGAATATCAATTACATAAAAAATTATTGAAATCTGGGGACTTCTTGAAATATTAGAATGTATCATACAATTTATTTTTAAAAAATTATAAAAATCTCATATTTATTTTAATTTGTTAATAAAGAATAATAGAATATATATATAAAATTTTCATTCAATAGGGATAACCAAAAGAAATAATATTTGATATGAATGAAACAATTTTTAATTAGTAAAAAAAATTAACTATTTGATAAATGATAGCATCTTGATTAAACTTCGAACTATTTATGAGAAAGAGTTGGAGGAAAAATGTATGTTGAAGCAGATTATTTATGAATTTTTTCTTTATACACTGATTTAATAAAATATTTAGGTTAGATAAACGATTTCAGATTATAAATAAATCATACCTGCACTTCTTTCTGACTGTATTTTAGAGCGTGTACTGTCTGTTAGTCTGTATGCCAGTTGTATCTCTTGAATTCTGGCAATATCTCCTTTCTCCATGGCATCCAAATATGCATTCTGTGCTTTCAATTTAGGAAGATCAGGAAAGAAGTCACGAGTGATAATCTTTTCCATTTGCTGAAAATCAAAGGGATGTTATTATTAAGTTTTATTTGACTCGATACATTTAGATATCACAGACAATAAGTTAGAACAAAAAACAATACTACCCAGAAATGGAAGCACACAATTTTTTAATATATATATTTCTGAATATAAATTTAAACCATTCGAATTTTTCTTTCGATTTTTAAAAATAAATTGTCACTTACTTCTGTATAATCTTCTTCTGATAAAATTTTCTTCGGTTTTCGTTTTGAATTTGAAACAACCATGTCTTTCACTTGGTTAGAACTGATAATAGATTGATTAGATGATCGCTCAATTTGCTTCATATTTTCCATTTTAAGACGAAAATTGATTTAAGTACTTTAAGGATAATACAATATATCGATAAAGACTGCAGCAGTAAACACATTCACTAACAATCAAAACAACACAGAAAAGATCTTTACAGGAAGGAGAAGTAAGTACTGCGTGATTGCGCTTGCGTCATGAAACACGAAACAAGGCATTGCCAGTTCGATTCTGCAAGATACTTCAGCAACAGTCCCACTTTTCAAATTTCAAACAGGCCGACATACTGGCAAAGAGGTAGGGCGTCTCACTCATGATCTCGGTGTCACGGGTTCAAGTCCTTGTTGGGGCATGGTCATTCTACTGTATACGGTCTGTGAGGTGAGTGAATGTGCTCTCTGTAAAAAAGTGGCTGTGCAAGTGAAAGTGATGAGGTTGTAGCTAAGTCGTACTCTTAGCCCTATTTGGCGCTAATTCAAAAACAAGAAACGCTCATTCGGCTTAAAATCCCTGAGGGATGTCAGTGCGCTTATCTGTGGTGAGTTATGTTAATAACAACAACAAATTTCAATCCGCTGAAATAATCGTATTTGGTAATGAAATAAGTGAATGCACTAGAGTTGTAATTTTTTTCTTTCATTTATTTATTTAAAAAAAAATTTTTATGTCAATGTCTCTGTAAATAAATTTTTTATAGAATGAAAATTTTAAAAAACTTTTCTCTTGACATTCTTTTAAATCTGATTTGAACTAAATTATTTCGAAGCTCACGGATTTAAATCCAGTCACATTAAATCCTCCTAAATAAATAAAATAAAATAACAAGAAACGTTCGTATTGACGTATCATTTAGATCGAAACGATGGAAATTTTAACGAAGAAGCGAAGTCCAGTCAGAATAAACTTTACATAAGTTTATAATGAATTAATTTAGGCTGTAAATAAATACGGACGATAATTGAATAATTTTTTGTACCTATAAAGATTGCTATTAATTTGACAAAATCAAATGATAATAAATACAGAACATTAATAGATGGAATGGGCACAGACTGAGGAATATCAGAAAAAATTAGATAATGTCTGGATTCGAACAAAAATTTATTTTAAATATTTTTTCCGTCAATGTCAAATATTGATAAAATAAAAATGAAACTTTCTAAAGAAAATTAGTTATATTTAGAAGAGAAATAAAAGTCTTACTCGGTGTTTTTTTAGGGGGGTGAGTGGGTCGATTCAGCAAAATGTACGAAGATTGTTGGCAATGATGATGAAGATAAATTTCAATATTTCATACAAAGTATGACAAAGAGAGTGACAGTAGAATTAGAGCATGAGAAATCGTTGGTAGTTACCAGTCATCTGCTGAAAATTATGCCAAGGTGGTAAATATGTTCTGTTATCACTGATTGTAGAAAATGATTCGAATATTAAATCAAAATTGGATATCTCGCAACCTTATGATAAATTGGAGTTACTTTTAAGATCATCGGGGGTTACTAATGTAACAGTTGAGAAATGTACTACCTAGCTGTTTTCGTTGGTAGCGTCATACATTCTAGCTAATTTGCTAAGAAGCACAAAATACAGTGATTAAAGAAAAGAAAAAAAAAATTAAGTCAAAAAGTTATTATTATTTATTTGAGCGGAAGATAAAGAAAAAAAATAGAGAAAGGTTTTAAAAAAAGTAAAATTGGGTCCATATTTCTTAACAACGAAAATTTCATTTGGTATTGATCGCGTTTTATTAGAGTCTATTGAAGTAACTATTTATATTCGGAATTTAGTTTTCTAACATTGGTTTAAATATCATATTCAGTTTAAAAGATTAATGCAAATTTATATTCTTTATTACCTTATTTTCAATATTTCTTCTTGCTTGTAATAATTGCTTTATCGTATTCTTTATAAAAAATAATTTCCTAAAACTATCAGTTATATAAAACATTGATAAATAAATACAAAATTCATCGATTACATTTTTTTTATTTTTTGCATAGAAAAAACAGATATGCATAAATAATTTTTGAAAGTTGATGAATTAGAACAATTAAAAAAATTTCTTTAAATATAAAACTATCTACGTAATTTGCAAATTTTTTAACAACATACTAATAAATTTATAAAATAAGAAAGCTTTTTCCCCTTTTTTTCAAAAAGAAAAGGAACATTAATAATTTTATGAGCATTATCTGCTTATGAAGTACAGAGTTGTCCATAATTAAACGATCCTACTTTAAAGTTGTCTACAGGCGAAACTATTGTTCAGAAAGTTATGAAATTTTGTATTGGACATCAAGAAAGGATGGGAATTTGTTTGAGTGAATAAAAGCATAGCTCAAAATTCGCCAAGAGGGGAAGTTTTTCAAATGAATTACACATTTGGCATATTTTGGACATATTTAATTACAATAAAACCTGTTCAACATGACGACCATCTTTTTCCTTTACCATCTGGAATCGTATGATAGCATGTTCCACAGTTGACCGCAGTGTGTTCTGGGAAAGAGTAAGAACATGCTGTGAGATGCTGCTTTTTAAATCATGTAATGTTTTAGGATTATCACGATTTACCAAATGTTTTAAATGTCTCTAAAACCAAAAATTACATTTAGGTCTGGAGACCAGGGAGGCCACAGGTCATAAAAATGACGGCTGATCATACGTTTTTCTGTAAAAGGATTATGGAAAGATTCCTTTACACAACGGCTAATGTGTGAAGGAGCTCCATCTTGCATGAAAACTGGGCTCGAAAAGCATTAACGTGCTTGCGAATCCGGGACAATTATATTTTGAATTAATGATACATACACTGTCCGGTGATCGAGCATGTTACTGGACCTCTTGCACTTCTTTCCTCGAAGAAATACGGGCCGAGAATAAATGATGCAGTGAACTCACATTGAATTGTTACTTTTGGCGACTGCAAAGGGACTTGTACGATTTAGTGTGTATTTTCTCGAGCCCAAATTCGGTAGTTGTGTGTATTCACAAAACCGTCCAAGTCGGTCCAGAGAATATTCCACGGCCATTCTGAAAAAACCTCAAGACTAGCAAGAGGAAGTGAGAATCGTTGTTGAATGTCGAAATCATTTGGAAGCAACCTCTACCTCTACACAAGTTGAAGCTTGTACGTACGCATGATCTTCTGGACAGTTGAAAGGATACTACGCATGATCTTCTGGACAGTTGAAAGAGCATCTGACACACTTCGGACACTGGTGCTAGACTGTACACTCTAAGATGTGTCCTCTTTCACTTGAAACACAACTTTTTCTATTCCTTCAGAGGAAACACATTTTCTCTTGTTGTTGTTACTCCTGGCACTTGTAATCAACAAGTCCTCCCGCCGATACAGCAGCAGATTTATTGAAGCAACGCCGACTACGGCCAAGAGTACGACTTAGCCACACACACACACACACACACACACACACACACACACACACACACACACACACACAGAGAGAGAGAGAGAGAGAGAGAGAGAGAGAGAGAGAGAGAGAGAGA
>JAOUZG010032726.1:990781-1003546 GCA_026289955.1 Argiope argentata | reverse complement strand
GTTCTGCATTTAATTTTTATTGACATACAAATGCAGAACTGTAATGAATTCTGGAATATTTTTCTGAAGTCTTAATATAACGATCCTTTGTTGAAAGTATATATTGGGCACTTTTCGATTAGCCGAGCGCAAACGAAAAGTTGCCAAATAATTTATAATTTCTCTCCCCCCTTCCCCCCCCCCCCCGAAAAAAACTACTGGCAAAATAAAAGTTGCAGCGTGAAGTTTATAAAGTTGTAGCGTCCTCTATATTTTCCTCTTCATCTTATTTTTAATTTCGGTACAATTTTATTTTTTTCAGATGGCAACAACGGTCCCAGCAACAACGGAGATAACTTTTTTGATAAAAAAATAAATCTGTTATGTTCTTTTCCTTAAGTTATTGCGTAATCTAATTTTATTCGTTTGAAGAGTTAAAACTTTATTATGGGGGAAAAAATAAACTTAAAATATTTACTTCAAATTTGAGGAAAATTTGGCGACGAGCTTTTGGCGTATGCCTAAATTATTTGGTCACCTTTCGTTTGTTCCCTGTTAACCGAAAAGTACCTCTTTAATTATTTAAACATAATCTGAAATGAAAAGAATTCATTTTTCACAAAAATGGGTGGGAATTCAAATTTTGGTTAAAGTAACTTGTTGGTGATGAATATTTTTCACCACATTTTAACCCTCTATGAACCGATTTTTTGTTTTAACTCCAAAAAAAATCGTGGGAACGAAAAAACGGAAATTATAAACCTATATATGCAAATAAAAACAAAATTTTCTGTTTAAACAATTTTATCGCGTTATATCATTATGCGACTTTCAAGTCACAACGGCCTATAAAATGTGAACTTCTGTGCATAATAGCTCATATGCGAAAGTCCATAAAACAATTTGCATTTGGTGCAAGGCATAAATGTACATGCACCCATAAACATAGTTTGGTAATCACTGACGAAAGCACAAATGATTTCAATTGGATCAAATGGTTTCGCATAGTTTTACTGCCATCAGTTTGCAAGAGCACTTATTTTGGTATTTCGGTTTGATGAGCCTAGCAATGGTCGTGAATATTAGCATTGGTTGTGTTTGCAACATCACAGAGTTAGGATTTATGCGCCATCTCATGAAAAAAGCTATAATTATTTTGCAAAATGTCGATAAATTAAAATGTGAATTTAAAATTACACAGGCCCATAGAGGGTTAACAAACTCTCCCTTAAAAAAACCAATAAGTACATATATCTTGATTATGTTCCTGACATTTCATTATTTCAGGCACAATGGGAAATGAGAAGTGAAAATATTTTTCGCATCATGTCTTGAATGTTCGGGACTTTTCCGTTAACCGGGCTCCAGCAATTTGATGGAATTGCACCTTATTTGGCGATTTTTCGCTGGTGCACATGCAATATTAAGCATCGAAAGAGAAATTGCAAAAAATTGTATCGTTTCTGAAGTAATTGATTTGTTAACAGAAACAAAATCACGCATTAAATAAACATGCATTAATAATATGTCCGTGTTTGTATTTTTTATATTTCCCAAAAAATTAGAGCCCCATATGACTTTTTGCACCCGGGCCCCTTCATAGTGAAGGCCGGCTCTGTACGCATGCGCTGTCTACTTGCCATCTTATAACTGGCTGAGTGTAAACCATAGAGCTGGTATATAAATAGAGGAAGCCAGTCATATATTTCTTGTCGAAACAAGTGTAGGCAACATGAATCACGTGGTTTGTGGGGAATCTGAGAGTAAAGATACATTTTTTGGCGACATATCGCAAATCTTGGCAAACTCAAAATTTCTAATGCTTGATTTTCATTTTCTGAGAAGTTTATTTTTCTTTTCTTTTATTGTTTAGAAATTATATATACTTTATAAATAATAAAAAGCTTTATTTGCATTAAAATAAATGCACAATTATTAATCGATCATTAATGTATATATAAACACTTGTACTGGAAAAAAAATTGCACCAAGCTTTCAGCCAAGCACTCGCAACACATTCGAGCTTAAAATAAAGCAAATGACAAAATGCAATGCAGTTCCATCAGTTTAAATGAACCTTAATAACAAGTTAAATAAATTAAATACAATAAATAAATCAAACTATGAAATATTATTCGTTTATAACACCAAAACCACTGAGTGATCGTGGCTACGAAATTTTAAACCGAATTAAAATGGTTATAAATAGAATGAGAAATATCCTTAGGAATTTTTTCTTTGCATCCAATAGTTAACCATGGCTTAAATAAGCTTTAAAATTGAACAGTTAAAAGCGAGAAAAGATCTCCCATTGAAACATAATGGGGAGTGGATAGTACGGTTACAGTGAATACAAATTCTATCCTCAAACCATGTGATTTTATCTTGCCCTACTCCGAGGCGGGGTTGCCCTTCCTCTATTAATATACCAGCTCTATGGTGTAAACCCGGCATTAAAAGCGGTTGCTTTTAACAATATTTTTTTTTACTTTTAAAAATTTGTTAAATTATCATTTCTTAAGTTTTATTCATAATTTTATAAATAAAAATGCACTTTCGACTGTTCAATACATTTACATATTCCAAAATTACAAACAACAATAATAATAATCATCTTTTCCGGTGTATATTTTCCACTCGTCAGCAAAAATCCTTTGGCGAAAAATTGAAATTTTTTATCTGCACGAGCATCTCAAAAAAATCATCTTTTAATAACGCATTGCCATCGCATTTACAAAAACTCTGATTTAAAAAAGAAATTAATGATTATATTATATAAAATGTAGAAAAATGTCATATTGAGCAAGTGATTGTATGAAATAAAATAGATAGGAAATAAGATTTTTTTTTCAAACAATCAATGCCAGACAAAGTTTATTTTTTTATGATCGTTTGCAGTACTAAAGTGACTCATTGATTGAAACCATTCAAAGGAATAAAAATATAATTTAACTTACACGAGCGCGTGGTGCTTGGCCGTTCAAGAAGTGATGTCCTGACATGATACGTTGAAATATGAAGAGCAGATTTCATTTTAATCTATTTTTAATATTTATACATGAGCCAAATAAAAGAAAAAATGATTAAATACTTTCTTCATTAAATATATTATATTTAATTAAAAAATATCGCTAGTAATAAAAATGTCAAAAATAAAATCAGTGAACCGAAATAAACAATTTTAAATTATTATAATAATATATTTTTTAAGACAATTTTTCAGACCAGTAGATATGAAGTTACTTAGGGCAATGAAATTATGAGGCTGAATCTGAAGTAATATTTAACCCTTCGCACTCCGATGGTGCCTCTGACTCACCATTCAAGACTGTGCATCATTTTCACGTCTTATTTATTTATTTTTCAAATTTAATCGTTAAAAACGCCTGCATAGTGGTTAAGAGATGTAGATTCAGTTTTCAAAGAAATTCGACTTCAAAGAATTGTGTATATTTATTTTTCATAGCAATAAACAAATCTTTATATCAGGTGAATAATTTTGCATCTAATTATTTGTAGGAGTGCAAAGAGTTAAAATATCTACGTTTACTTTAATACTGATATTTAATCTTTGCTTTACTATATCGAAAATGAGAAAGAATGTCTAACGATTTATCCCTAAATTTTCTAACTATTCATATTATATATTGATAAAATGTAAATATGTGTTTTTTTAGTATAAACTATGCATAGTTCATTTAAAATATTAAATTTTTAATTGAATATATAATTGTGTTTGATTATTCAGTTTCATCATTAGTACATTTCATTTTCTGACTTTATATAACCATTATCATTCTATATTCTTCATTTTGAATATTAATTTGTTTTGTTTTGATATTTATCATATTCCAATTTTTATGAAAAATATTAAGATGAACGGGTATATAGTTGAGTTTAGTTTGTTTTTCGTATGACTCAAAAGCCATCTTTGACAAAGCTGCGCCACAATTTGGAGTTTAAAATACTTATATCAATTTGAAATAAAATCAAAATATAGAATGTTTACAAAACCCAAATGTCAAAAAGCGTAAATATGTGAGTCATGAAAAAGCGTAGATATGTAATTTATGGTACTGTGCTAAAAATGCGGTTAATGTTTAATGTATAATTATAAAAGCACATGTTTAAAAAAACAACAAGACTAACAATGAGACCAAAATTTAATATCATTAGCCTTTATTTCAGAATATTCAAACATTACATGAAAATATGGACAATGTCCTATTTCATGTATGAATCAACTTTTTTTTGCCTAAGTTTCTCTGTCACAAATATTACTTATTTTCCATATATATTTCTAAAAATACTAAGATTAGCGGAAACCTCCATTGAACAATTTAAAATGTATATACCAGTTACTCAAAAAATTTGAAATTCAAATTTATTTTAAGGTATTTAAAACAACTTCTGTGATTGGATCTCTTAGAATCAATTTTTGAATAATTCTAATATAATACTTTTTTTATGATTTAATTTAAACTAAAAGAGATCTAAAATTTTTGTTTTCAAGTATATATATACTTATCAATATCTAGCTGGTAGAAAAAATATCTTGTATATTTCGATTTACTAATTTAATTTTCAATTTCAAACTGTATTGGGAAAATATATTTTAAGAATAATTTTTTGGATCAAGGAATGTAAAAATAATTTAAAAAGGACTATATTATAGATGTTTTCTAATTTGTGGGTTGGATTGGCGGAGCGCCTAGCTCCGAACAGGGGCTTATCTCTTGTAACTGCAAACTTCTTAGAACCCGACGGTCAATATATTGGTCATATTCGTAAGGCACTGAGACTGACTACATTTGGCGATGGCAGAAGTTTGAATGAAGCCAAACTGACGACCGGAGGTATAGGAAAGATGGTGTCCAATCAAGTTGGCCCATCATTAGAGGTGTAGGCGGTGATGTGTGATTGTCTGTGGGCGGAATGGGAGATGAGAAGAAAGATACTGTGGTTTCCACAGTGCGAAGTGGTTACCCACGATCAGTGATAATAAGTTCTGGTTTAGTAGATTTGCTAAAGGGGAGGAAATCTGCGGCTTTAGTGGAAACGTGATTGGATGTTGGAATGTATGTAATTTAGGTTCTTTGGCAGGCAGGAGGCAGGTCCAATTCAGGTGTATCTTCCAAAGAAGTGGTGAGATTTCTAGGATTGGATTTTTTTTTTCTCCCTCCGAAGGGACTTCTTGCCTTGGTGTGGTGCGGAGTGTGGAGGTCGCTGGAGTGGATGAGGTCTGGGACTTAGTGGAAACATGGGTCAATGTTTGAATGCATGTAGTTTTGGCTCTTTGGCAGGCAGCTGCGCAGGAGGCAGGTTCAATTCGGGGGAGGGTCTTCCAGAGGAGTGACGAGGCTTCTAGAATTTGATTTCTTTTCCCTCCGGAGAAGCTTCTTGCCTTGGTGTGGGGAGGGGTGCTGGGGTATTGTCTTTACGTTTTTGACCAATGAAAGATTACGGTATGGTTCATGTGGAACTTCTTATGATTGCTTAGTTGTGATAGTTGGGGGGGGGGGGCTATGGTTGTGTGCTGGGAAGAAAAAAATACAATCATTCTGTATAAACCATTGTTTTTGGGTAGCCAATCGGAGTGGAGAAAATGTTGCAGTGGGTGTGTAGATCTGGAACTTTATTTGGCGAGAGCGTTGAGAATGATTTTCTTGTCTTCGGGGTCATTTGTTGTTTTAGCTAATTTAGCTGCCTTGATCAATCTAGGGAATTCTTTTAATGTAAGTTTGATTTCTTTGAGGGCTTCCAATATTTCTTTCATGTCATTAATGTCAAAGGTTGTATGGTCTTAAAAAGTTGGATTCTTTCTTGTTTTTGGTAGTGGTGGGCTTCTGGCTGTCCTTGTTCATTTCTGAGGGGGAGGGAGTGGTTTTTTCTTTGTTCTGACTTTACTATGGATTTCCAATCTGAAGTGAAGTGAAGTGATATATAAAACTTCCTACATCTAAACATTTACATTTTTTTAAAGTTAGGAGGAATTCATTCATTTTAATTATTAAACACTTGGAGGTATATTTGTAAATCTTTATAGTAGATATTTTGATTGTAAATAACTAGAATATGCAACAGAAAAATCGGCACTAAAAAATTATTTCATTTTTCTGATTTTGATTTCAATTGACGACAAAGAATCATACTCCGTCAAAGGCTTCCAGTTCATGTATTTCCAGTCATTTTTACCTCCGGGTTGGTTCACACCATTCGGATTACTGAGGCCACAGTCGGAATACCACCATCCACCCAGTTTCGAATTTGTGCAAGGTTCTTTATGGCTGTCGTTTCTTTTATCTTTTGTAGAAAATTTTGCTTTGTTCGAATGCATACCATCCCCTAAAGAAATAAGTAATTAAAAGTTTATTCTTTAAAAAACGCAGAAGGAAAAAAAATCATTAAAAAATAGAAGAAAATTTTTTGGTGAGAGCAGCAGACTCTTTGAAATACAAAAGCTTTAAATTTAAATCTCAATTACGAATTTGTAATGTTTCTTCTCAGCGCAGTTGGCACCATCGCAGGAAAGGTAGTTTTACGGAAAGCTCTATTCTATACCGATCGGACGCCAAATCAATGACAATTTAGGAGTTCGGTGACAAATTGATTGATTTGGTTGACATAATAAAGGACACTGGAATCTTCAGTAAGGATAAAAGTCCAAAGGAAGTCAATTGTATAATTATTCAGAATTGAATCAGTTGAATTAGTCCGGTGAAGCGGAAGTACTTGGTGAAGTTCAAGCGATTTGGCGATGAATTTGTGGATTTTGGCGATAAAATAAAGGATACTGGAATCTTTAGTAAGGATAAAAGTCCAAGCAAATTCAGTTGTATAATTAGTCAGAATTGAATCAGTTGAATCAGTCCGGTGAAGCCGAAGCATTTAGTGAAGTTCAAGCGATTTGGCGATGAATTTGTCAATTTTTGCGATAAAATAAAGGATACTAGAATCTTCAACGAGGACAACAGTCCAAGCGAATTCAGTTGTATGATTAATCAGAATTGAGTCCCCGACGAATCAGTTCAATCAGTCCGGCGAAGCAGAAGAGTTTGATGAAAGTTTAAGTGATTTGTGGATTGAAAATTGAATTGTGCACTGAGACTTAGAGACAGTATTGCAGCAGCATCGAGTCGTGTGTTGAATAGACAGTCGTTTAGTAATGAGTCGATAAATGGATACAACTAAAGCGAAGAGATTGTAAAGAATAGCACACGTTTGGGAAAGCCTTAGTGAATAGTTACGTGGATTCTCTCACCCTGTTGAGTTTTGTTTAGCCGTTTTGTGTTCTGTTGCTGTATGCTATCGATTAGTGCTTCTGATCTGCTGTTTGTTTTAGTTTTCGATGCATTGTTTGTCACATCTCAGCTATGCATTTATCATCTATGTAGTATTCATGTCTTCATGTTAATAAACGTCATTGCTTGCCGAACGTGTCATCATACACCCACTTCAGCGAACCCCGTTTGAATTTTCAGTATTTTGAGAGAATTTTTTTTATTTCCGTTATAATATCTTAAATAATGAGAGTATATAAAATTACGGTTTATTAGTTATTATCATGTCAGAACAAGATATTGTTTTGGGGATTAGATTGTTAATGTCAACCAAAATCCGTAGGTGAAAAATAAATATTTTATTATCTGCACGAGCATCTAAAAAATCAGCTTTTAATAACATGTTGCCATCGGGTTTAGAAAAGCTCAGATTTTTTTAAAAAAAGTTAATGACTACAGCAAATGAAACCTAGAAAAATGTCATTTTGAGCACGCGATTATACGAAATGAAATATATAGGAACTGTGATATTTTTTTTATACAATCAATGCGAGACAAAGTCTTTTGGATCATTTGCAATGAAAGTGACTCATTCAACGAAACAATTAAAATGAATCAAAATATAATTTAGCTTGCACGAGCACGTGGTGCTTGGCCGTTCAAGAAATGATGTTCTGACATGATACATTGAAATATACATAGCAGATTTCATTTTAATCTGTTTTTAGATTTTTTTTTCTTTCTTGAGAGGATTTATGAATATAAATGTCGATATTTGTTGGTTTAGAATGACGAAGAATATAAAAGAAGAATGAAATCAACAACCGCAAATTTCACGTTATCATGTGAGAACATTATTTTTAAGTCATTATTTGTTTTAATTAAGTCATTAAGTAATTGAAACCAGTTTTTAAAAGCAATACTGGTAAAAGCAGATCAACCTTTTAAAAACGCGTCTGCTTTCAAAGGAGCATATATAATTATGATGCAATACTGGTAAAAGATGGTAAAAAAATATCTGCGATTAAAAGATGTTGATGAATATTGCCATTTATGTTGTATTCATTGGCTTTTAGTTCCAATTATTCGTAACCTACACTTATCCCTAACCCCCAAACAAGAACGACGTCATGTTTTCCCTTGATAAAAAAAATTGACTTTTCAGAGTGTTCTATAATAATTTCTCAGCATCTCGATAACATCAAATTTCAGTGAATGAGCATTGAAACATTTTAGCACAAACTCTTGTCAAAAAGTGGAACTTTGACACAAAAATAGTTATTTAATAGATTAAGATACTCTAGTATACTCGTGCATAAACACAAGATGTCTCCTTTCTGAAAGATGGAGCTGCTCAAGTTGCAAAAGATATTTCATTTTATGATTCGATGCTTGAAACTTTCTGAATATTCAGAGCATGACAGCAGTTTGTATATAATCAGAGATGAACACTCTCATGCTTCAATCAAAATTTTTTTAAAAAAAACATAATTTTGAAAAATTATCTGAAACATTACGATCGTATGTAAAAATTTAGGGTCAAGAGTTTGATATACAGGGTGACCATAATTAAACGATCCTCCTTAAAAGTTGTCTACAGGCGAAACTATTGTTCAGAAAGTTATGAAATATTGTATAGGACATAATAAATGGATGAGAAACTGTTAGGAGAAATAAAAAATACTTCAACATTTCCCATCATTTTCCGATACCATCTGGAATCGTAAGATAGCATGTTTTACAGTTGACCACAGCAAGCACGTCAATGCCTTTCGAGCACAATTTTCGTGCAAGATGCAGCCCCCCCCCATATTAGCTATTGTCTAAAGACGTTCATCATGATTATTTTACAGAAGAATATGTGATCAGTTGCTACTTTCGTGGTGTGTGGCCTCCCCTTCCTCCAGACCTGAATCCATGTGACTTTTGGCTTTGGAGACATTTAAAACATCTGGTAAGTCGTGATAATCCAAAAACTTTATCTTATTTAAAATGTAGCTTCTCACAGCACGTTCTTAGTATTTTCCAGAACATGGATCCAGAACGTGGAGCATGCTATCTTTCTATTCTAGATGGTAGCGGAAAATGATGGCAGTCATGTTGAGCATGTTTTGTTATAGTTAAATTTCTCAAAAACATGCTAAATGTGTAATTCATTAAAAAAAAACTACCCCTGGTGGTGAAAGTTTAAAGAAATTAGAAATCTGCGATGCATATTTCAATATATCATGTCAGGGCATAATTTCTTGAACGGCCAAGCACCACGTGCTCGTGCAAGTTAAATTACATTTTTTATTCATTTGTATTGTGTTCATCGAATGAGTCACTTTAGAACTGCAAAAGATCCAAAAAAAACTTTGTCTCGCATTTAGTATTTCATTTCGTATTGTTACAAGAGGGCGAAACGCTCACCGAAGGTGAAACCGTTGGCGGCGCTTCACAAGGAGCTTCGTGCCAGCCGAGTTAATTTGGCGAAGGGAATATTCTGGTAGCCCCCAGACAATACTAGGTGCGCCGGGTTGCTTCTCGTGCTCACTTGCTTGGCTATATAAGGGACGGACTTTAGTCACATTTTAGTGTCACTCAGTCTCCAGCCATGGAGGGAGACGGATGTGATGAGCCTATTGACTTTTTGGATGTCATGAGAAAATGCCAGTACGTCTTTCAGGAAGCTGAAGACAAAATTTCGATGGATGAATTTTCCAAAGCTGATAATCCCATGGATTTGTTTAATAAGGTGCTTAATAATAGTGGGAGATTCAGTAAAACTAACACCTATTCCTCAGAAGCATCTTATACGGGATCTGAAGCCCGCTCCCATAAAACTTCTAATCGACACATCCATAGATCAACTCCTAATAAAGAAAAGATAAACAATAGACCTCAGCAAGTGGAGCCATCTAGTTCCTCTATGCCGACACTTAAAGAAATTACCGAAATTGCCAAAAATTGGGGAGATATGGTGGACCAAGTGATAGGAAAAAACAAAAACCATCCCAATCAAAACAAAATCGACAACCCGGACAACGATAGAGACATGGAAATTGACTCTGAAGGTATCACCCCGAAAAGAAGTCAAATTGATGAATTCCAGCAGGTCAGCCCTAGAAAAGCAGCCAAGAAAACAAGATTTAATTCTGAATCGGTCTGTATAGAAACCACAAATAGATATGACACCCTAGCTGAGCATCATCAAACAGAGCCTGTCAACACGCCGAAACCTGCTCCCATCAATTTAAAATTAAGCAGCAATTACAACCTCATACTACAGGAAATCAATAGTAACCATCCAAACACATCCAACAGATTTATCCGAAACATGATTGAAATCCAGCCAGACTCTGAAGACTCCAGAATCAAAATAATAGAACTTCTTACCCGGAAAAAACAAGAATTTATACTAACTGAAAGCTACGAAGACAGACCGCTGAAAATAGTCATAAAAGGCCTTCCTGGTAACACTGAAAAATCTGAAATTGTTAATGAATTAACCCAAAGAAATTATGAAGTCATAAGGATATCTCAATTAAAAAATTTTAGAAACCAGACTCTCCACCCAATCTTCCTCCTCGAAATTAAGAAAAATAGAGAAGCAATGAATATTTATAACGAGAAATATCTGATACATCTTAGAATCAAGGTAGAAAGTTACAAGAGAAGAAATACAGCGACAATATGCTTCAACTGTTCTGGATTTCACCATTCAGCCAGAAATTGCCACTTCAGGCCCAAATGCATCAAATGCGGTGATGAACATGCCACAAGGGACTGCAATATAAAAGAAAAAATTCAAGATCCAGTTTGTGTTAATTGTGGTGAAAAAGGACACACTGCTGCCTGGAGAGGGTGTAATAAATTCCCCAAGATCATCAATAGAAACAGCAGAGCATCCTATGCGCAAGTCACCAAAGAAAACCCAAGATTTAACCCAGACAACCACCCCCCACCAACTCGTACTGATGACAAGTTTCCCATCCTTCCACCGAAAGAAGAACTCTCCTCAATATTTGAAACCTTACAAATCCTAAAAGATATCCGAGAACTACTTAAAGAATTCCCCACCCTCATAGAAGCAGCAAAAATGGCCAAAACTGCAAAAAGCAAAGAAGAAAAGAAGCTGATCATTTTGAATGCCCTCATCGACTAAGTTCTGACTTTCTTCATGTTCTACCTTTATCAAGCACTTCCCATTGGCTCCCAACAAACAATAGTTTATCCTGCACTGCCAAGCTGTTCACCCAAAAAGGGATCAACTTCCCCCGCTCCTACTCTACAGATGAGACGCCCTCTGATTGGTCGCCTCCTCCCCTACTCTCCTGAACGAACTGTCTTCACCATCTCAGGCTCATTTCTTCTTCCACCGTCATGCTGTCTACATCTCAGGCGCTTCGAAGAGTATCAAGTTCAGATATTCTTAGTCATGTCGCTAATCTATTTGTCACGATCGGGGATAAGCTGCTTCGCAGCTAGGTGCCCCGTTAACCCAATCGGATTCGGCAGCTCCTCTCTCTCGGAAGAGAAGCGTCTCGCCAGACAAGCGTATTAGTGAGCTGTGTTTACGTTTGCGTAAACGTTGTGTTATTGAGCTCGCTGTGACTTACTGTTTGCTGTGCTATACGATAGCTGTTTTGCAGTCTGTGTTTATTGTGCGTAAGACTTGCATTTACGCTGTAAGTGACTGATTATTGCTGGATTGTGCTTATCTGAAGTTTTACTTTATCAAGTCATCCTGTAAATAGCTGTAAATAAATTTGTTTGTGCTGTCCTCAAGTAAAGTCCATTCAATCCGAACCCGCTACGCTAAAAACGTAACAATATAAACGTATTTTTTTAAAAATTAGAGCTTCCGTAAATACAATGGCTACGTGTTATTAAAAGCTGATTTTGTTGATGCTCGTGCAGATAATTTTTTTATTTTCCGCCAACGGATTTTTGTTGAAGCCAAAAACCTCATCTAAAAAACAAAATCATTTTTAACATAAAGCAGTTAACTAACTATTCTCTTTCGTATGAGTTTATTAAATAATTATATATATTTTTCTTTAAGGAGGAAGAAAGAAAGCAGAGTTACATGATTTTGCTCATCTCTGCAATTTTAAGGAAAGACCTGATTCAGTAAAAACCTACCAGCCGTGCCAGTGTAATTTCCACAATGCAGCGTATAGCCAGCCGTTTCGTCTTCAATCCAGAACGAAGCGTAGGTGGCGTAGTAGTATTTTTTGCTGACTGTCTTCATATCAAAACGAGCTTCATAGTTATCTTGATTGGTCAAAGCAAAAATGTTGTCATTGCCTGCAATAGGGTTTTAAAAAATTTTCGGTGACTAGCTGGTATTTGATTATTATTCTTAATAGATTAAGGTGAGGGAAAATGGGTAGGAAAAATACTATTCATGTTCAACAATCTTTTTCATTTAAAAAAAAACACTGTAAACATGTATTTTTTTGTGTTTATTTATGCAATGGTTTTATTACCTTAATTGTAATAATAGTTACACATTTTTTTT
>JAOUZG010032726.1:936381-983593 GCA_026289955.1 Argiope argentata | reverse complement strand
CTGCATTTACACGACCATTGATGAGCAAGTTCAAGTAATTCACAATATGGGATTTTATTGAAACACAAATAAAAACAAGTAATATAAACAACAATTTTTAAAAAAATTCCTACTTAGGTTAACAAAGAATTTTTTTATTTTAGTTACTCTTTATTAAATAATTACGATTAATATAAATGTGCATAGAATTATCACAGAGTTACAATATTAAGCGGCAAAATAGAAAGCGAATTTCCTATCAATTTTCCTTTTTCCTTTCTTTACATGGTGTTTGAACTCGCAGGAAAAGGGTTGTGAACCCAACGCCATATCAACCAGACTATCCTGGTCGAACGACACACAATTACTATAAATAATTGATAAAAAAAGTTATACTGGCATTAACTTTTCAACGCCAACGGAGGATTTAAAGCCAATTGTGGCAATGCAAAATGCGTGATTTTTCTACATAAGTTCGGATACGCAATGCAGGTTAGAAATTTCTAATTATCTTTATTCTGTATTATTTTATTCGAAAGTACTTCAAATTCGAACTTTTATCCGAAAGTACTTAAAAACAAATAAAAAACCCGATTCATTAGCAATGTTTGATTTTAAATGTATCAAGCATTATGAAAATAAACAGAAGAGTTTAAAAAATAATCGGTCAAAAACATGTTAAGCCTAACCTCATTGGCGTTGGGAAAAAAACCAACTGAATTCGTTACTTATTTGGCTTCGGAGAAATGAAGAGTTTTGGTAAGAAAGTTAGTTTTTAATTGATTAATAAAAAATTAATGGATTAATATTTGAAAAAAAAAAACTGTATAAACATCGAGTGTCATTCCTTACAAGTTTTGAAAAAATGCCTAAACTTTATTGGATGAATAAAAAGTATTTTATTAACGATTGAAAATTTGAAGAATATTATAAATATATATAGGGAGAGTGTGAGTCCATAGTAGTAATTGAAAAAAAAACCCATGAACAATGTGAAATCATCGGATTAATTGATTTAATTATAATAGTTGAATTAAAGGAGCCACACCAGATAATTCGAGAGACACATTGGCAATGCTTACCACAAGTAGGCTGAAGGCCTTTAGCTTTAGAGATCGCCTCTTTGGCGATCTCTAAATTTGCGAGATTCTTTTCTTTCTGTTCACAGTCCGCAGAATTTGCTTTTGTTTTCTTAGTTATTAAAACAGCACAAAGAAGTAGGCTTAAAAGAATATTTGTGTTCCACCTAGAAAAGAAATAAACTGAGATGTTAATTAAAATCACAAATGGAATACGGTATTTACGCATTAGAACGCTATACTTCTGAGGCTATGGACTCCTCGGCACCCGAAAGCAGGAGTCTGACTTCTAACACACGTCAAAAACCCTTTTTATGGATCGAACTTCATTCGTGCATTCCATTCATTCATTAACAGATCGTAATTAAGATCTGGAACAGAAAACGATCTCCTCTACCCCAGTGGTATTACTCTCGACATGGAGGACTTTGTGACCACGACAGATTTAACGAGCGCCAGCCATACGGAGAGTCTTAGGCTGACGGGTTCGAACTCGCAGCCCAAGGAATGCGAATACAACACTCTACCAACCAGTCTATCAAAAACCTTTATGCAATTATTTAACCCTTTAAGTACGGACGGTACTTATAAGCACTATTTAAATTTGGATTATATTTTCGTAATATGACTATTTTTGCCGATGGTATTATAAAAAAAACACTGTGAAAGTGACCCGAATAGCAAGCAGTTAATATAAGCTAAAAGTCGGAATGAAAAATACTAAATTAATAATTAAATTAAGATTATTCTATTAATTAAAAAAAATTTTTGGGTTCTCTGGGTTTATTCTGCAAGGAAACTTAACTGCTGATGCAAAAAAAATGAAGTTGGAAAATTGATGGCAACATAATTCGGTAGATAAAGGCGTAACAGGACAATATCGCGAACAGTATTGATTCTTAACTCCTGTGTGCTAAGTTTTATTAATATTATTATAATTTATTAACAATAGATTTCATTTTAAGTTGTGGATGAATGGGTTAGGACCAAACTCACAACGTTTGTATTCACATGTTACTGTTGTAGCCGAGTAACATAAACTTTAGACAAAAGTAATTACTTGTGTACGGTAGATGTTATCTGGCATAAAACTTTCCCCACAAAGCGAAAATTCCTAAGATGACTGTTGATAAATGAATTGGCACAACGATATTAAAAGCTGATTTTTTGAGATGCTCGTGCAGATGATAAATTTTTATTTTTCTCCTACGGATTTTCGTTGACGCCAAAAACCTAATTCCCAAAACAACATGTTCTGACATGATAAAAACGTTTCAGGTGATTACTTAATTTTGCATACTAAAGTAATTTTTACATTAGAAATATTGCAAATGAAATATTTTTCACTGCCGAACAAAGCCTGATAAATTAACTAGTATAGAAATATAAGAATATATTTAACTTACATGTTTTTCTATAAAAGGGATTAAATCCTGGTCAGAAACAAACGAATAAGTTTCAGTACGTACGACTTTTCAAAGTTGGGTTTTATATGAAAATGTATCTTCTTTATCAAAAGATAAATATTGAAAAAGAGATTGAAACTCTTGAAAAAGTTCCCATGCATATGGCGATCTTCCGTCTAAAAGCTTATCGATAGTGATAGGAAATAAAAAAAAGGGATATCTTGTGAAAGACGTATGGCAGCACGCGATTATCAATAACCCGCCCCGGAATTCAAAAGATTATCATACGGATTAACTTTTTCTCACTAAGAAAAAACTGCAAATGATAACAGAATAAGAGGAAGATTATTTGCAAAAACTCAAAAGTAAAAATCTTATTTGATTCTTAAGATGAACACCTGTAGTGTATGATACTGTATCCTTTATTTCGTATCTCTAAAATTTTATTTCGGTCTCCTATTTTCAAATTTCTTGTTTCCACTTCCCAAAACGCCTTAATACTTTTATTATTTACTAATTTTCTTTGACGATCAAATCAATACGATCGGAATATTAGTTGCACAAAAAGAAAATTAAATCTCGTAGATATGAATTCATAATCAACTCATTTATAAATTTGTAAGACTCAAATTATGATAGGCATTCAAGTCATGCTATTTTTTAGCACTTCCGTTAATTGAGTTAATGGCGTTATTAATAAAATCAGCTCCTCTGACGTCATACATTCATTAAAATGTAAGTATTTCGATAATCTTTTTTGTACCTACGCATTTTTTTATCACAATATTATAATTTCTCTCTCTGATTTATCATGCAAACTACTCAAATAATTAGCAGAATCTCGCTACTTTAGCTTTCAATAATTAAAGAAATTAGTTTTGATTGAAATTGATTCATTAAAGCGTAACTATTCGGATAGTCTTTCTCGTACTTGCACGTTTCTTGCTACAGTATTGTAATTTCTCTCTCTGATTTATCATCCAAACTACTCAAATAATTAGCAGAATCTCGCTACTTTAGCTTTCAATAATTAAAGAAATTAGTTTTGATTGAAATTGGTTCATTAAAATGTAACTATTCCGTTAGTCTTTCTCGTACATGCACGTTTCTTGCTGCAGTATTGTAATTTCTCTTTCCGATTCATCATCCAAACTACTCAAATAATTAGCAGAATCTTTCTACTTTACTTTTCAATAACTGAAGAAATGTGTTTTGATTAATGAAATAATTTTTAGAAAACGTCGAATAAGAATTTTAAAAAAACTGAATTTCATTCCAAAAATGAAACTGCTTAGTGAAAAAAAAAACCTTAATTGTCGAATTCATTGAAAAAGTGCGCAATAATCAAACTTTATTCCTAATGTATATGTAATACAAATATTATATATATATATATATATATATATATATATATATATATATATATATATATATAGTGTGAAATCCTGTGTCTTGCTATATTATTTTCGGTAACTGTCGCGAGAAAATACCGAAGTTTCGCTTAACAGGCAAAATGTTTTGAAATATAATGAAAAATGAATAATTACCGAATAAAATACGCTCTAATATGGCTGAACAAATTTTGCTACTATCTATTCGTTTCAGTAATCCGAGACTATTACTTTTCAATGATTCTGCCTGGCTGAGAGGACACGTAAATTTATCTTAGTTATATTAACGTCTCGTTGTAAAGCAATACTAGGACTATTTTGGGATCGACCTCGCAATTTTGGACCACGGGAAGACACCTGATCTGGAACCCTCCTCTCCACACCACACAAATCGAAGGACGTTTGGCCCTGACGAATTTAACATGCAACAGACCCCCTTACACGACTGGAATTGGGTGTCGAAATTGAAACCCTACGCCTCACGAGCCGAGACCTAACCACCAGGCCATAGAGACCCCAAGAGGACACGAAGCTCTTCAGTACCGAAAGTACAATTTAATTAAATAGCTGTACCGAATTTCATGAAGTTAAGAGTTTTATACACTAATCTAAACTAATTTCCATGATTTTTTAATTAAACTTTTTTTAACTTACCAGTTATTAATTGCTATTTCACTTTATGATGTGAAGGTGCTCGTGACCACTTTGTCACAGTGTGGAAGTCATTCAAGCAATTGCTCCAAATGGACATATTAATGAGAATAATGATTGAGCATATTAGTGTTTTTAAAACAACTTTATCCGTATTTGGTGTGTCGTTTTGTAGCATCAAATTCTTTCTGCTATTTTCCTATTTACTGTTGATAGAGCCGTATCGCAAATTCTTCTTTAACAACACATAATAGTTTCAATATACACTGAAGTGACAAAAGTCATGGGATGACTGTTAATATCGTGTCGGTCCTCCTTTTGCCCGGCGAAGTGCAACAACTCGACGTGTCATGGAGTCCACAAGTCGTTGGAAGTCCTCTGCAGGAATATTGAGCCATGCTGTCTGCATAGACGTCCATAATTGTGAAAGTGTGGATGGTGCAGGAGTTTGGGCACGAACGGACCTTTCGATGATGTCCCATAAATGCTAGATGGGATTCATATCGGGCGATCTAGGTGGCCAGATCATGCGCTGGAATTGTCCGGAATGTTCTTCAAACCAATCGCGAACGGTTCTGGCTCGGTGACATGGCGCATTGTCATCCACAAAAATCCCATCGTTGTGTGGGTACGTGAAGTCCATGAATGGCTGCAAGTGATCTGCAACCAGCTGAACATAACCATTTCCAGTCAATGATCGGTTCAGTTGCACCGGGGGACCGAGTCCATGCCATGTAAAAACAGCCCACACCATTATGCAGTCACCACCAGCTTGAACAGTGCCTTGCTGACAGTTTGGGTCCATGGCTTCGTGGGGTCTGCGCCACACTTGAACTCTACCATCAGCTCGTAACAACTGAAATCGTGACTCATCTGATCACGCCACGGTTTTCCACTGGTCTAGGGACCAGTCGATATGCTCACGAGCCCAGGAGAGTCGCTGCAGGCGATGTCGTGCTGTCAGTAAAGGCGCTCGAGTCGGTCTTCTGCTGTCATAGCCAAAGGAAGACAAATTTCGCCGCACTGTCCTATCGGCACGTCCCACATTGATTCCTGCAGTTATTTGACGAAGTGTTGCGTGTCTATTAACACTGACCATTCTACACAGACGGCGGTCACGGTCGTTAAGTGCAGGTGGTCGCCCACTGCGCTGTCTATGATGGGATGGGATGCCTGAAATTTCATATTCTCGGCACACTCTTGATACTGCGGATCTCGGAATGTTGAATTCACTAACGATATCCGCAATGGAATGACCCATGCGTCTAGCTCCAACTAACATTCCACGTTCAAAGTCTGTTAATTCTCGTCGTGCCGCCATAAATCACGAAAAACCTGTTCACATGAATAACTTGAACACCAATGAAAGCTCTGGAAAACGAACTGTGCATTTATACTTTTTCGCTGCGATACTACTGTCATCTGTATATTTGCATATTCCTTTCCCATGACTTTTGTCACTTCAGTGTATACTTACCAGGCATAACTGAAAAATATTCTTCAACACCTTAAAACATTAAAAATTGAAATGTTTTTCAAAAATAAATATTGTTACGTTTTTGACGTAGTGGGTTCGGATTGAATGGGCTTTATTTGAGGACAGCACAAACAAATTTATTTACAGCTATATACAGGTATTTACAGGATGACTCGATAAAGTAAAACTTCAGATAAGAACAATTCAGGAATCAACAGTTACTTACAGCGTAAATGCAAGCCTTTCGCACAATAAACACAGACTGCAAAACAGCGATCGTATAGCACAGCAAACAGTAAGTCCCAGTGAGCTCAATAATACAACGTTAACAGCAAACGTAAACACAACTCACTAAGAACAGGCGATAAAAGTAATCCGCTAGTACAGTGAGACACTTCTCTTCCGAGAGGAAACTCTCTCTAACTAACTGCCGGAAATACTTTATGAGGTTGGTTTTCGAGGCGCCTAGCCCCGCCAGGGGCTTATCCTCGACTTGGGAGATGCTTCATGCGAAACTGCAAACAGGAGACTGGCAAGGACTGGAGAGATGCTTTGAGTTACCCACGAGGGATGAGGACGTGGTGAGGAGAAGAGCTACTCTGCTATTGGCTGGGGTTAGAATTTGGAAATGACTATTTAAGACTTGAACGGAGCAATTTTAGGGATTTGAGTTCTGACTTATCGATTCGAAGAGAATGAATAGTTTTTTCAGGGGATCAGTTGCTGATTTCATTTCACTAATTGCTCTTTTGAGGTTAGGGAAGGCTTTGAAAAGAGTTTTAATTTCATTGAGGAGGTCGAACATGTCTGATAGATCGGAATCCGGACCTTTGGGCTTGTTTTCAACGGTTGGGGGAATATTGGGTGTTATAGTATCCAGAGGAAGGTTAGACCTTAAAATTTTTGAGAAGGAATAATTTGGTTTGATATAGTTTGAATTGAAGAAGTTTTGCTTATTATCCTGGGGAGTTGATATTTTAGGAAACTTTGGGCAACCGCGATAGGCTGCAGTGTGGCCAGTTTGATTGCAATTGATGCAAGTGGGTTTTCAATTTTTTTCTTTCAAGGGACAATTCCGTGTTTGATGACTACTAGCACATTTGAGGCATCTCGGTTTGAGCGCGCAGTTAGAGGCTAAAAAGTACATGTGAGGTAAAAGTACATAGAGGCTAAAAGTACATAAACATGACCGAACATATTACAGTTGTAGCATTGCGAAATGGTGTTACGGCCTCTGTATATCTCTACAGTGATTTTTAAAAAGTCAATATCCGTGAGATTGTAAATTTCATCAATTATATCATTTTTATTAAGTTCAACTAATAAGATAGGCAGTGGTCTCCTGGTTTTAAGTTGGGACAGCCTGGTTACCTTATTGACCGAGAAACCCTTAGTTTTTAATTTATTCTCAAGAACATCACACACGTACTCAATCGGGAGGCCTTTAATGACTATTTTCACAGGTCGTTTGTTTTTGGGTGGGATAACATAGTATTCTATCTCGTTCTCTGTAAAGAATTTTTGAAGATCTCTATGGTTATCAATAGACTCCGGATAAACTTTAATAAAGTTGTTGGTTAGGACGTTATTTTTAATGCCAAATTTTTCATTAATTAGTTCCAGGATTTTACCATAATCATTAGTCAGTTTTAACATTAGTGGGGGAATTTTAACAATTGGTTCAGGGAAGTCCTCTACTGAGGTTTCTACTTCTACATAAGTTAATGGTTCGAATCTATTTTTAGTCTCTATAGCATTAACTTTTTTATTAGTTTCCGGGGGCTTAGCTGACTTTCTTTTTGGGGATAGTTTAAAAGGTTTATCCATTAAGCAGCCAATAGCTAAAAGAGATTTATGCTCACCAAGGAGATGTCCCAGTGCTTCTTTGGCAATGTTGAGTTGCTGGTAATATTCAACTCCTCTGAATCTGTGAGGCGGAGTATTATTTATGAAGCCATTCGCGATGTTTAGTTGAGATTGAAGCTTGTCAATTTTTGCCTTTGTAAGTTTGATATTTACACAATTGTCACATTGTGTTGCGTGGCTCCGTTTGATCTATTTCGCTGTCAGGAGGATTATCGTAGCAAGTTCTTTTCGCGGCCACTCTTTCATCATCTCCACCCTTCCGTAACTGATCGTTAAAAGGACGAGTCGGGACATATGCCGTTGGGATCTGCACTCGCTCCAGGGTAAAATCCCATTGATCCGTAAAACCGCCCTCTGCCATGGCTCAGGACAGAATAGAGAATGAGAATGGAAAGATTAACAGAAAAATGGAAGTTTAACTGAACTCTCAATTAACTCTATATATTCCAACTGCCGGAAATACGGCTACCCGTCCCTTATATAGCTGACAAAGCGCGCGTCCAAAAGCACGCGAAGCAACGTGCCGCTTCATGAAGGATCCAGCGGTTATCAGACTATTTTTTTCGCCAAATCAACCCGGCTGGTGCGAAACTCGTCAAACGTCGCCAACTTCAGCGAGCTTCCGCGGTACTCTCCCACTTGTAACAATATGGTATAGTATGTATTTCGTACTTCCCTTTAAATATAACTATTCCAGTATTTCAATAAATGGCAATTGGTGAAGAAAAGGCAGGAAAGAGAAAAAAAACCCCTGAATCAAGCATTATTTTAAGCTCCTAGAATATGTTTTCGAATTCTTACCCTTTGTTGTTTTCCTTTATTGATACATCCTGTTAACAAACTTTTAAGACTATGATTTCTAATTATTATATTTTATCTTGTGGGGAAACAAAACAAAACGAAAATATTTCTTCGGTCTTCACGAGAAAATGAAGCACTTTTTAAAAACCTTTTCGGAAAATTAATCACTTTTAAGATGCTTAAAAATGGTTTTTACATTAAAGCACTTTTAATGGCGCTACGCCACCTGTAAATACTACTGCTATATATCCACATGACTTTAAATCTATATAACTATTATAAATGTGAAAGTTTGGATGGATGATGTTAGTCAATAACGCTAGAATGTCTGAACGAAATTTAGCACAGAGATAGATTATAGTCTAGAACAGGACATAGGCTACTATTTATTTCGGTTAATTGAGTGGTTAATCTTTTATTAATTAAAAACTAACTTTCTCGCCAAAAACCACCATTTTCCTCACCGCCAAATGAGTAAGGCTTAACATGTTTCCGACCGGTTATTTCAAACGATTCTGTTTATTTTCTTCGTGTTTGATGCATTTAAAATGAAACATTGTTAATAAATCGATCTTTTGGATTCATTCTGAAGTACTTTTTAATTAAAATTAAGCGTAATAAAGGAATTAAAAATTTCTAATCGTTGCCCCAACTGGCGTAAAATATTCTCGCATCTGCCAATTGGCATTGAATTGTCATGTGCAGTATTTTCTTTTTGGCCAGACTAATCAAAAAATTGATTTTGAATAATTGGTTTGCTGTTTTGTTCTATTTCAGGTACACACTGTAAATAAATTGTTTTTAGGTCAGTTGTGTAGGTGAAGCTTTGATATACAACCATTTGGTGCTTTGCGAGGTTGGTCATTTTTCAGTAGCGCTTTGTTTGGGTTTACATTGCCGCCATGTTTTTATGTAACTGTAATTTGATTTTTCCTGCGGTACGTATTCTTTTCGCCATCTTTCGTTATTTTCGATTAAATTTTTTTTTTACGTGCATTCCATTTTTCTACATATAATGATTTTTTTTCCTTCTACATTTCCGTTAATTTGATGCAGCGTTCTTCGAAACCTTACTTCTGGAAACGCTATTGCTGCCGTTCGCGCTACATTCGACCATTTCGCTTAAATTTGGCGGCAATTTCTTTTGGCGAAAATGATTTTTAACTACACCATAATGGTACCGTTTGATGACATTTTACATTGTGATCAAAGCGCCAGTTCTGATACTTAACTTCAAAATTTCCACGCGTTCGAAGTCGCGAGTAAAAGCTAATATGTATATAAAAAGGATTATTAAAAAATAATTCATAAAAAATATTTTTAGCAATGACATCACGTAATTAAACAAAATAAAGTACTTTTCCCCTTCTTCTTTTTGTCTCGGGAACGAATTAAACTCTGCCAAGGAAGAGCTAGCGACTTCACTCATATTTGTGCAATGGTTGTAGCGCCACTCTGCGGACAGCACTGAAACTCTCTTAAGCCTAACTAATGTATAAATATTTAATAGAATAGTCAAGATCAGATACAAGTACTGTTTAATATGTGCTTTAAAACTCTCGTTATCAATGCTTGTTTCAATACGAAATTTCTACAAGTCGAAAATAATAACATTTATTAGTAACAAAGAAATATGTAATTTCCATTTTTACTTTGCAAGAGCTGCGAGATTTAAAAGCTATCGCTTGTAAAAATTTTAACATGGCTTTCGTAATTTTTTAAAAAATATTTTATATCCAATATTTTGAATTTTTTTATAGCAGTAAAGTTGAAAATTTACATCACGAGTTGGAAAAGACATTCTATAATTTCATTCTAAAAAAATATCCAAAAATTTTAACTATAGTTTTTAAATGTCAAACTAACTATAAACTGCATCACGTCATGGCGGGGAAAAATAGCTAAAAATGTTTTGGTTAGTAATAATTCTAGAGCAGAAGGCTTTTTTTTTATTTTTATACTTTAATTTGATTTTTATTTAAAAATCAATCAAGATTTTGTTTTTTTTCGTTAATTTCAGAAAATACTATTGCACTACTTATAAATTAAGGAAAAGTTTTCCTATTCTAATTTTAATCCTCCAAAATTTTCTGTCTAACAAATTTTAAATTAAATGCTTTGCACTTTTGGATTTACATTCTAATAAATATATTAGTTGTATATTTTGTGTAGATGCTATCGCTACTTATAATGAACAGAAAATGTTAAATGAACGTAGAACTTATTTGTTGTTTCAAACTACAAGCTTTATCTCTTCTGGATTTTTGTTTTAATTCTATAAAGGACCAAGACAAGACATGTGGGTTTATTTTCCACATTTTTCAAGCTAAAATTACAAAATAATTCGAAATATTTTGTTTCAATACCATCGGACTTACCGGGTGGTCTTTATAGTGAACAAAACATAATGTTAACAATCTATACTATATGGTATCTACAGTATCCGGACACCCCTAAAAAAAGTGGTTCTGTCTGATGACGTAATTCGATGCGTAAACGAAAGCTATATAAGCGCTTTTAATGGTTTGTCAGGTTGTATTTTTAACACCATAGCTCTTAATAGACACATCGAATCTCTTGAAGACTGGTTCTCGAAATGGAAAATAGTAACTAATGTATCCAAAACCGAAGCCTTATTTTTCTCTAGAAGTAAATTTATAAATAAATCCCCCAATTAAAATTAAAAATCAAATCATACTGTGGTCTAAGGAATGTAAATATTTAGGAGTCATATTGGACACAAAATTAACCTGAAATCCTATTTTATTTATATTGCCAAAACAATTTCGAGACCTAACTTGTTTTTCCCTTAATCTCTCGATACTCTCAAATGACTAGGCACTACCTAGACCAATAATCACTTATGCTTGCCCAGTGTGGGGTTATGCTCCTAAAATTTAAGACTGCTAGAAATCCTTCAAAATAAATTAGAAAATTCTGTAATATGGTATGGTATATGCATAATTATGACATGTATAGAGCATTAGATTACCCTTCTCAAAAACTTTATTAAGAAATAGCACGTAAATTCTTCAATAACACGAGTCAAATTAATAATGAAGCAATTAAAAATATCCCTAGCTACTCTCCCGATCCTAAAATTAGAAGCCGAAGAAATATTCTCCGTGACTAAATTCTTTAATTCCATATCCTAAATGAATTCTCTTTAAAAAATAAAACTGTAAAATTCTGCAAGGAGCCATACCCCTCCCCACCCTGTAATAGCTAATAGCAATGTGTCTTGACACTCGCCAAATCACCCACCCCTCCACTTGCCAAGCACTATAAATATCTTTCCAATCTCCCCCGGCGCCAATAGTATCTCTAGCTTCACCAAAAAATTGAAAGAGTTCATGCCAAACAACTTAACGCCATTCTCTATACAGTCATATCAGTAAGGGGATAGTTCTCCATGGAGGACGGGTGCCCCGACAAGCATACATCGAACTCGGCGCACTTCCAGAGCTCAACCAACAGACCATGACATGTACCTGAAAGACAAGCTGCTCACTACTCACCAGTACCGGGGAAAAAACCCTGCCGGGACTATGCGCCCCGTCAACCCATCATTACTGTCAGGTGGTATTTATGAGTTTGTGAGGTAATGAGTAAGTCAAATGAGCCTAGAGAGTTTGATCGTGGCAGTATAGCGGAAAACCACCTTTGTAAGAAATCAGTTCGTGAGATTGCGGATAGTCTACAGAAGCCAAAATCCACTGTGAATGATGCAGTTGCGAAGTGGAAACGGCAAGGCAGTGAAACTGCAGGGAGAAAAAACGAACCAGTGGGTTGAAAACACTTGGTGAATGCAGCCGTAGAACTCTGAAAAGGAAAGTGAAACAAAACCGCAAGACCTCGTTGGTGGAAATTTCTCAGGAGTTCCAAAGCTCATCAGGCGTTGGTGTTAGCATTAGGACTGTTCGTCGAGAGTTGAAAAACTTTTAATTCCAGGGTCGTTCCAAGCCGAATATCACTCCACAGAATGCGAAGCATCGATTGCAATGGTGCAGAGCTCATCGTCTTTGGAACGGTGGTAAAAGTGTTCTTTTTAATGATGAATCTTGCCTTACAGTCTGGCAGTCGAATGAACACGTTTGTGTCTGGCGGACGTTTCTTTAGTGGCTGCATTGTGCCAATTGTTAAGTGTGGTGGTGGAAGCCTAATTGTGTGAGTGTTTCTTCTGGTTTGCCCTGGGTCCGTTAGTTCCTGTGGTTGGAAACATGAACTATCAGATGTATGCGGGCATTCCGGACAGTGCTGCACTCCCAACTTTGTGGCAATATTTTGGGGAAGGCCCATTTCCTTTCCAACAGGATAACTGCTCCATTTATACATGGAGGCTTGCAGAGCTATGGTTTGATGAAATGGGTTTCAAAAACTGGACTGGTCTTATAGAACATCTTCGGGATGAATTAGAGGGTCGATTATGTAACTAGCCTAATCGACCCTCCTCACTGCAAGCACTCACTTCAGCCTGGGCAATTTGGCAACATGAATTCAAAAGGATATTTAAGCACTACCCAGGTAATGAAAACTAGATACTGACTTCCCCTTTGTTGAAGAGCTTTAAGTACATGCACTTTTTGGTTGATCCCTGAAATCAGCAACTGAGGCTCTTCAACAGAGGATAATTAATTCAGAATATATTTTTAATTACAAAATTTAGGTACTGCAAAATGTGCAATAAAAAGAAAAATTGTCATTGTAAAAGTTATAATACAGAAACAAGTGGATTGAAAAACATTTTATACTAGAGTCTGACATATGAATTGAATAATAGAGCAAGTGTGGAAATGAAAGTGTTATGAGACAGATGCAACTGTGATATGCTAGCCTAGTCTCCAATACTTTATTGTAAAAGCAGATAATTTTTGGAACTATTGATGCAACATTTACAATGAAATAATTTTAAAATTCATTACAACTTAAAAATAAGATCGGCAAAATTCAGTAATAAGATTTAAAAGCCTCTCGCTATTTGCATTGCCAACTGATCGTATTTATGAAAGCATGCGAAACAAACCTGAACAATCTCTCCAAAAAAACATTATTGTGTTGGATAAAATAACAACAGTGCATCCAAAATTAATTTTTCGAACTTTTAAATTATGGAAGTGGCTTTTTCGCTTTCGAATTCTATTACTGATCAATTTACCTCAGAGTAAAATTCAAAGGAAAAAAATAAATAAAAGTTAGCCTTTAATATAATCTGAATTTTTGTAACACACAGATAACAAAGAAAGATCAAGGAACTTTTTTCAAGCAGCAATGTCAAAATGTTGTCAGCTATATGACTGCAATATCGAAAAAGACAAACAAATTTTATTTTTAAAAATTGTAGAGAGAAATATTGTTGCTCAGTTTGAAATGCATCAAATAATAACACTTTTACCATCAGATATTGACATAAACAGAGAACTGTCAAATTATTTTGGTTGGTCTGGTTGTTCTAATGTTAAGAATTATTTATTTAAAAAAAATGTCTTCCAAACTTATTTTCTTATCTCATTAGAACTTGTTAGTATGGTTGTTACACATTTAGAACTATTCTTTTAACAGATATAGATTTAAAATATTTCTTGAGGTGTTATATTCTCTGCAACATGTGTTGCTAACTGTTTAATATTAAAAATGCTGATGTATTGGAGATATGTATTTCATTTAGAAATTATAGTTTCATTAAACAAATAAAAGAGTGAAGAACAAAATTTTGGGAATACTTTTATTGCTGCATGAACTTATTTTCAAATTATGAACACACCATATTATTTCTCAGCAAAAAAATTGAAATATGTAGGATTTGATTCCCATCATTTACACACAAGTATTATAAACAAATTTTGTACTTATTTGTCATCCTGAGTGTGTCAGCCGAGAGACAAGAGATGACATTTTGCCATAAACGATGAAATGAAGTAATAGTTATTTCCTATTATTATAAGTTATAATGGATTTAAAGATAGCATATATGTTTTCTAAGAGATTAGATCATCAGTAAAGATATTGCTGTGTAATTATTTAAGCTCACAAATTTTTGAATCTCTCTATATATTCATACATACAAAAGTATAATGATAGTGCTTCCAATAATTTTGGTAAAAGAAATTAAAGTCGAGTACGATATCAGCTATGATGGTTAAAGCTCAATTTCATATGGCATGCTTTAACAATGATAGAAAAGTTAAAGAAGTTTTAGTTTTCTTATCTCTTATTGCCATTATAGTATTTATCAATAATAAAATATAAATGAATGAAAAAATGAATGATTTTTATACTCATAGCTAATTGCATATACAAAGATGAAATTTCACAATTTACTAATTAATTCTCCATACGAATAGAATTATAATAAAAAGCAAAAGTTTGGAAAATTTTCTTAAAACAAGTACAATTCAATAAAACTTGCAGGAAAATTTTAAATGGTTATAATTATATATACAACACAGTAAACTCTCAGCAATCTGGAACTGCACCATAGTAAATTTTTAAAAAATAGGAAAAAGTCATGACAACTAAATTGCAGTAATCTTGTATCTATAATAGGATTATTATATTCTTTAATCTTGGAAAATATAACAGGATTAGAATTAATTTTTTTATTATATATATATATATGTATAAAACAGAGGTTTTGCCATTAAAATACACATTTTTAAAAATTAAATAGTAAAAATTCAACAGTTTTATTCATTAGCAAACACAAGTTCTGATTGTTGAGAGTTTACTATATATTGTAATTATAATCAGCATGTTTCATGAATCTTATCATAATTATAAGGAGTATTTATAATGCAAGATGCTTACAGTTCATGAATTAAAAGCAACATTGGAGGAGAAGAAAAAATTAGATACCAAAATATTATCAAATTAAAAATGCAACTTATTATGTAATTTTTACCACTAACTAATAATGTGACAGCTTAAAAGTTTGAAAGATAAAGTCATTTTCATTTCCCATTAGATAAAAGATGTCTATGGATTTTACACAATTCATATATCAAACTAACGTGAATGATTTAAATTTATCACTTGTTAAATAAGATGATTTAGTGATGCACAATGATTTACATGCATGGACTACACCAAATGGAAGGATTATTGTATGGAAAGAGAAATAAATTATGAAATGAACATTAAATCTTAGCAAACTTTCTTAATTTTAAATTTATTGCTGAACACAGATGAATTCATTGTATAATTCATAAAATGGCATTAAACAATGGAATCTAATAATCTTGGATGTTACCCATGAATACTCAACAATAATGCAGTACACAAAAGAAAACATTAAATATCCTTGTTTGACAGTGAGTGCAGTAAAAAAATATTTGCAACTCCAATTTTTTAAAAAATTATAAGCAATTAAATTAATTAACGATGTTCACGTGTACATATAACATATATGCTGAAGATATAAAATCGCATTTGTAGAGATGAGAGCCCTATTCAAATCCCAAAGAAAAAACTGGACACAATATATATTAATATCTTCATGATAGAAGAAAATCTTTCAAGTTGATTTGAATAGATTGCTTGGTTGAAAAAAACATGTTCAATGAAACATGCATTATAGTTTTCAACACAACATTCTCTTTGAATATGGTCAAATATGTATATACTCAACATAAAATTTCTAAAAAGATTTTGAAAACACCAATGTAACTATATCCACTGTACATATTAAAACATGTATGTAAATTTCTTATTTATGATATAATAAAATTTTATGCTCAGAATTTCATAACAAAAAAAACTCATTCATCATTCTAAACATGGCAGTACTTTCATCTTATACCAATTAAAAGAATTTGCAATTTAGATTATTCTTCATTTGAAAAACAACAAGAAAATGAGAGAAAAAATATAATTAAAACAATTTCCGAATCCACATAAATCAGAATTGCAGAATAATTCTATTTCCATGCTGTGTAGTATTTCCCTTCAAATAATCTAGATACTTCACTGACCCTTAATTTGGAATTAACTATTCATCTCGGGTAAAACTGAGGAATGGAACACGAAAAGATAAATAGAAAATCATTAATTTATTTTAATCAATCTGGAAATGGAATGGGAACTGAAAAATTACTCTAGTGTTACAAATAATAATGAATGAAATTTATTTCTGACATGTGTATCATAAATTACTATTAGCTCACATTCTTTTTTTTTTAATGTAACAGAAAAATGATATAAGTAAACTATTAAAGTTGACAGTCATAACTCACCTGTGATTCATATCAATAATCTTATTGTATTGAGTGGGATATCTGTCTAATTAGATGAATTCTTTTCAACTATAGTTAGGAGACAGCAAAGAAGGGATAATCTAATTAGACAGATGGTTATTATATAAGGTGGGAGTCGTAACAGTAAATATTTTATATTATTATTATGATGAAACATATACCATAGAATTTAATTTCCAATTCTTTAATAACTTTAGATTCTGTTGGAATAGTAATAATGATACTTATATCTTACCTAACTGGCTGCTGATAGTACATCAGACAAAATTTTCTTTATCACTCTGATGTTAGAAATTTAATTAATTATTCCCTCTCTTGGAATTACTTTTCGAAAAAACTTACAATAAAAAAGTAGACAGTAAGTTAATACAGGATAAAAAGGATTAATTTAACTATTGTAATCAATCAACAAATGGCAGAAAATGTAATTTGAAAAGAAGATTAATTAATGAAAAAACAGTTTCACCAAAATATTTTATCATAGATTCTGAAATGAAAAATTACTACAATGTAATTAAATCATGAGGACTGTTTAAACGAAGACTATACACATTAGCAATATATATAGTAGATCTAGTTATCAAATGAAGTAGAAAATCCTCAGTAACATACAGTTACTAAAATTTTTATAACTTCCAAGGCTTTCTACGTACAGAATTTTCTGTACTAAACAACAGAGTTCATCAACGAATGACACTTAAAAATTCAAATAAGAATTTTTAAACAAATCCAAAATAAAACTTAAGGGGAATTTTGAAAAAATTCTCTTTCATATTTTATTATTAAAGCTAACATTTTTTTAGATGTGCATGATGAAAAGTATCCAGATAAAGCTAAAAATATTTTTTTGAATCATGATTTGAAGATTGGTATAAAAAAAATGCATATTTACAGCTCAGAAATGCTCTATTTTTTCCTAAAACTAAAATCAAAAACAAGTAATTGTATAGTGCATTGATTTTACCATCTCCATTTTTATTTTCCCTTTAATGAAGAATAATTAATTTTCTTTTTATGATAACTACAATTACTATACATATTACCATAAGATTGTTTCTCCTTTAAACAGCTTCCGTTAATCTACTCTTTTTGTTCTATAAAGATGATTCACATTAGAGTGTATGCATTGTCTCTTTTTATTTTAAAATAAAAATCCAAAATAAATCTTCAAGTTCAGTCTGAGCTCTTTGACTTTGAGCTACTGCTCGAAGATGAACGTTTACCCCTCTTCCTTTTCTTCCTATCCCTTCTGGAACTGGAGGAAGAGCTACTACGGGAACTGCTGCTACTGGATTTCCTGCCTCGTCTGCGTCTTGCAGGTGAACGAGAGCGGGATCTTCTTTTACCCAGTCTGCTCCTCACACCCTGGGGACTTCTCCCATATCGTCTTTTATACGTCCTCCTTTCAGGACTGCGATTTCTGAGATCAGAATACCGAGGAGGACGTGGAGCTCTCCTTGGTGACCGACTTCTTCTTCGTTCAACAGATCTGGACCGCCTTCCAGAGTATGGCCTTCTGGAAGGATTTGAGCGAGAAGGAGATTTTGATTTTGAGCGTCGTCGTCGTCTTCTGTCAGGAGATGGGGATGATCTCCTTTTTGGAGATGATCTTGATCTGTCCCTTCTTTTCGATGAAGACTGTTTAAGGACTGGACTTCTGCTTCTAGAGCGATCCTTTCTTTTAGGCTCTTCAGAATCTGACTTGTCCTCTCTTCAAGTAAAGGAAAACATTTATTTTTCAATAATCAATAATATATCATGGCACTATGCAAAGTTAAAGTTTTACGGACTTATATATTTCACACACATAACAATGTAATATATTTTGACATTTTGAATGTTTGAAATATACTATACAGAAGTTATATTTTATACACTCAATTAGCTCTTATAACAAAACAAAAAATAAGTAATTAATAGCTTTTCAGAAGGTAACAATTAAATATGCAATAATTTTATTCAATTACTAGAAATTATAGTATAAATTTCAATTTATAAGAAGCTCTGATGTTTTCTTGCTTTTTTTTAACTAGTTAAAAACAAAGATAAAATGCATCAAAATATAATAAAAAAGATACAGAAAAGACTATTTGTTTCATTATGGGAAGACAATATTAAATTTCTTTTTGAAAGTAAGATGATTAGAAGTTTCCCCAAAACAATAAATAATCTTTTAAAATACATATCAACATTCCAAAGTAACGTTCAAGAAATGTTATTTAATTCATTAATATGGATCATATAATATTTCATACCATATTGGTTTTTAAAAAAATAAAGATTTGAATGATGCTATTTATATATTTGAAAGCTAATATGGAGGGGGGATGAAAAACATGCAAAAGTAAATAAATTAGCAAGAAACAGCAATACATTTCATTAATATTTTAAAAACTAATTATTATTTTATTTGTCATTCATTCAGCATTTAATTAAAGAAATAGTTTAAAAAAAAATTCAATTCCCCAATACGGTCCTTGACACAAACATCAACTTGTAGATAGCAAAGCCAATGTATCCTGTCTTACATCTTAAATAATCTAACACGATTGAAGTTAATACAATCTCTGAATGATATATTTTGCTATAAAACATAAGAATAAAAAGTCTCAATTGCATAAATTTTGGATATTAGAAATTAAAAGTTTGTATCTAAATACATGTTTTTATTTTTACTTATAATGAAGAATGCATGTGTGCTGGTGAAAATAGAGCTACCAAATCTAGCATAATACTTTAAAAGGCAAAAATATGTAACCACGGTTTTTTTTTTTTTTTTTTTTTGCACTTTAAAAGAAAAGCATGCAGAAAAAAAATGATCTTTTTAGAACAAAAATATTTTTGCACAAAATACTACGTGCATTATCTTAAAATTTAATAATTTTTTGCAACATAATTTTTAAGCGTATTTTCTAACAAGAATAGAAATGTATGCAAGAATTCAGCACAAATATTAAATGAATTGGGAACAGAAGAATTCTAGAAGAACATCAAAGTCATAAAAGTTATTATTAAAGTTACAAATACTTTCTCACTTTCATGTTATACCCCAAATTTCAACTGAACCTTAACATAAATCATAAGAGTATCTTCAAAAGACAAACTAATATTTAAAATACTATTAGCATGAAGAAAAATGCTAAAATTTGCATTGTTTAAGGCAAGAAATCAGGTTATACTGTCAATACACTAAAAATTACAAAATACTTCCATTTTTTTTAAAGCTCAAAGGAAATAAAGAAAAACACATAGGATGATGAATGGAATGACACAATGATTCTAAAATAATTTAAATGATCTATTTTTCAAAATCCAAAACTTACAAATATTTTATTGAAGAAACCATCAACAACAGCTTATTTAAAAATTTTACTAAACACCAATGTATTTTTAAAGGTAGCTGGTATACAAATATAAATAACAGTAGCTATATAACTGATAAATTCTCAATATCTTCTGTTTCATTAGTAATAATCTTTATAAATGGAGACAAATATGTGTGTTATATACACAACAGTATTGCTGAGATTATCTTAAATTTGTTCCTAAAAATGTAAGTAAAGAAGCATTTTCAAAAAGAACATTAGAAAAAAGAAGCAAGATTAAAGACAGAAAGGTAACTAACTTGGTAGGTCTTGCAGAAGGTGCATCTTCGCTTGGAGAAGCTCTCTAAAATAGAGAAGAACTAGTGTAATATATGCATTCAAAGTAAATGAATATAAATTTTAAATAAAATACTAATTAAATAAAAAACTTAAAGAGAAATACATATTTGTCTGAAATACATGAGATCTTTTCAATAGTAATAGCACCAGGAAAATAGTGAAATTAAAAAAAGAAAAAACAAAAATAGCTATAAAATAAGTTTTTATAGCAAACATTCAGAAAAAAAGGTAAAAATATGATATGCCTGTAGACAAAACACAGCTGATCATTTCGCTCCTTAAGAGATTCATTCTGTCTCCCCAATTCATTTGCAGGGCGATTTAAAGAAAGACAGTTATTTATTCATCAAAAGACTCTCCTTCCCTAAGTGTGGGCATTATTTCTCTGATATTTGATGACTGAACGTTTATTTCTTCTACAACCATCCCTTTCAAAAGTTGAATTTCTTATGGGGCGGGCAGTTATGTTGCATGTGTATATCACGGCTCTTTGCAAATGAGCAGTTTCAGTTTATCACGCATGAGCAGATAAGTGAAAAGTTAAAATCACAATTATAAACACTTTATTTTTATTTTGATATGACTTTATTGTACTTAAACCTGCCCCAATAAATGCTCCACAAAATGGTATAAATATCTCCAATATCTGTTAATTATTTCTTGAGTTTTTTCCGCTCAAATATACAGAGTCTTTCAGGAGACTTCATTTTGTACTGCGTATAGATTATAAAATTTAACTCCCGTGGGGAAAATTTTTTTAAAAAATTTTAGGTACGAAAAATCCAAGATGTATTCAACATTTTTTAAGTAGCATTCTTTCTGAAATAATTTCTGCTAATTTGCATATTTACTTAAATTCATACTGCTAGGATAAAGAATTTAAAAATAAGTGGCAACAATTCCATGCTTAAGTTGCATCATGAAATAATTCAAGTTGACAGCATTAGTAAAGTTATTAGATGCATAATTACACATAATCCCTGAACAGGTGAGGATAATAATATGTGAAAACCAACCTCATTTCACAAAATATAACCAAACGAAGAACATTCAAAGGTGACACTTTTAATAAGCACCATGTATAGGTCAAATATTTGATGCAAAAGAGTCAAAATCAGGATGCTCTGATCACAAGGATAAAATTCTCCAATCAGATCATTTGATCCCAATTGTTTATAGAGCAGCTATGCAAAGAAATCAAGAGTAACTCATACACTTTAACACTTCCCTATCTCAATTGCATAATTTTCATGTAATATTTTAAACCCATAAAAAACTAACAGTTAATTTTAGAATTTTCATTCTTCAAATAAAACTTTTCTAAATACTATCTTTGTTAACTAGAGGTCATTTTCTACAGGAGTTCCATGAGGTGTAGCAATGTATAACTGCTTCAGTTATATGATTTACAACATGAAGATAGTGCTGTCAAAATTAGAATTCTACTGTGATAACTATTTTACCATGGCAAAGAATTTTTAAAAAGTTCAAAATTTGACAGCACATAAAACATGAATTGAAATGCTATTGATAAATAAAAAATATATTGTATTGAGTTTTTTTAAACTAAAATATAAAAATAACGTTATACATGTATATTTATTTTAACTTCATACTATCATGGGTTTTATTTTTCTGTTCAACGAACTTCATTTACAGTTGTATAAAATTTCATTAAAAAATAGTAAAGGTTGTAGGAAATATAAATAAGATAAAGATTACAATGAAATCTATACATATTTCAATGTATCAGGACATAATTTCTTGAACGTCCAAGCACCATGTGCTCGTGCAAGTTAAATTATATATTTATTTATTTTAATTTTTTCATTGAATGAGTCAATTTAGTATTGCAAACATATTGTAATGCATTTATTGTTTAAAAAAATGTCAAATTTCTTATTTATTTTATTTCATATAATCACATGCTCAAAATGAAAATTTTCTAAGTTTTATTTGCTGTAGCCACTAACTTTTTTTTTTTTTTTTTGTAATCACAGCTTTTGCAAATTCAATGGCAACGCATTATTAAAAGCTTTTTTTAAGATGATTGTGCAGATAAAAATTTTATTTTTTGCCTAACGATTTTTGTTGATGCCAAAAGCAACATTATGTTCTGGCATAAAAACTCATTTTAATTCTCCATTTTTTTCAGTAAAAAATGCAACTGTTTATATAAAATTTACAGTAAATCAAAAATTTAGTTATTATTTAGTAATGTTCATATTTTATTTATTTAGAATTCTTCCAGTGAGAATTTATAAATTTCTAAAGGCAATATAATACTTTACACTAATTGGAACCATCAATTGACAGGCTTCTAATAAAAATGCATATCATGTTCAGTCATTATTCTCAAATCTTATTGACTATAATAAATAGTTCGCTAATTCACTTTAGAAAAAAAATCTTTCTTACTTCAGCAGGACTGCTATCGGCAGATCTTTTGGGACTGTTAATCTCTGCAATTATGTCTTCCTTCTCCTCGCTCCTACTTGGTCGTGTTTCCTCAGGTAGAGGTATCACATCTGGTAGCCTGGAATCAAAAACTGTTTGCTGCACATCCCAGCGTCTCTTCTCATGTTCTGTCGTTTTACCTTCAGAAACTGTATCTTCTTTGTTTAAAGTTGTGGAATCTGTATTCGATAGTGGAGGTTCAGACTCCATGGAAACTTCATTTGAGTTAGAATCATCACAGATACCAGGGATGATAGTCTTACGATTTAAAATAGAGGATTCAGTGGCATCTGAAGAAGGAGCTGTTTCCTCTTTTGTTGGTGAATGGATTTCTGGGATTTCAGGAATTGTATCTTCAGTTTCTGACAAGAAAGGTATGGATTCATCCTTTTTCTGTTCTTCTCTAATAGACTCTTGAATTTTTGGTTCTGGGGACGAATCCTTTTGATACAAATCTTTATCTAGGTTTTCAGAATTTTTCTCAGAATGAATTTGTACAGTTTTCAGTGGTGACTCCTCCTTTTCGCTATCCCTCCTTCTTATTTCTGTCTCGTCATCTTTAATCAATCCTTCTTCATCACTCGATTCTGACACACTAACCTTTTCACTAGTATACCTGTCAAATAAATCAGGGTTATTATTCAAAAGTATGAAGCAAGATTAATGATATTTCAAAATAAAAATGACTGAAAATTTTATCAATTAAAAAAAATTAGAAATTGTTTTTTGGCAGTTTAAATACTAATATCTAACAGGACTGTATATTGTGAGCTTCAAAAATATAACATCATACTAAATTACTAAATTAAAGATAAATGTGGTATGCATAGATTGAATTATTGCTACTTTTAGTGTGCACAAAATGGATGTCCTAAAAATGACAGATGGATTTTGAAAATCAATGATATTATGCTTGGGAAAAACAAATAAACACACAATTAATATTAGCCCATCCAGTAGCAAATTTAGTTGCCACTGATACGAGATGCTGCAGGCAATTTGCAACAAATATACTAAGCATGTGTTTAAATTATTATGTAAAACGAGCATATTTGTAATTATATATATATATATAGCAAATGAGAACACCCCCTTAATTAACTAACTACCAAAGGTGTCTAGGATTAAATATAGGTTCTATTGTACCTACTTACAGTTTTGTACATATTACAGTGTGGGCACTTCATCGTGATACCATGGTTTTCAGCCATTCAACCCAAACAATACCAGCACCCCTCTCTAGCCTCATTAAATATTCACTAGTGTTAGGATTCCCCTCGGCACTGCCTGCGTCATCTCGTGGAGACTGACACAACCGCTTCTACACACACATATATATATATTTATATTACCTTACAGAATTATTAAGTCTAAGTTTACCTTATAAAAATATTAAGTTTGATGTAAAAAGAAAGAAATGATTAATCCAGTCTTAAGACTTTCTCAGGCCTCAGGCAGCATTCAAAATAGGAATTTTTTCTGTGAGCAGTCTGATTTTCATCCAAAAATATTGACCCCATGCAACTTGTCCTCCTTTCTTTTTGAATTAAACTTAATATTTTCTTCTAATTTGGTTAAGTTTCTCTGTGTTTTAAAAGTGGCAGCATTGGTGTCCTCTAAGTACAATGCATCTTTTATTAGTTTGATTCAGAAAAATTTATTTTTAATTGAATTGAATTTCTTATTGTCACATTGATTAATTTCTTATAAACACATACATTTATTATTAATTTTAAGCAGGTTGCAGAATTGTGGCTCAACATCACAAAGAAAACACATATTGACTTTTTAATTTCGTTTTTATTCCATCTCAAGAAGTGCAATGCAAAAGGGCCCACACATGTATCTTTGGTCTTATATACTAGAATATTCTCATAAATCACACGCCAGTAGATTTCTGACAATAATTCTTATACATCTGATCTTGACAAGAGAAACAGGATTAAAAAAAATAATTAAGAATCTATTTTATATAAGTGATTTATTATTCATCCAAGGAATCCTATAAAAGAATATTTACACCAGGAATTTATTACCCATCCACTTGGCACATGGAGAGAATTAAGCATTATCTTTAATACTTCATTTGATTTATTAAATAGGAAAAGTGGAATGAATCAGGGAATAACATCTTAGAAGGAAGTTACTATTGCTAAATTAAGACAAAACTTTGGGAGTTAATTACATTTAAAATTAGAGTTTAAAATATTACACACACATATAATTTAAAAATTTCAATCTTAATTTGTACTTAAAAACAAATGATAGCAAGATACACACTAAATAAAAAATTTGATGCTTATATTTGCAACCAAAATGATAGTTAAATATATCATTTAAAAAAGCATAATAATAATGATAATAATCCTAGTTTTGTAATCAAAAAGTTAAATTTTCTTTCATGAAGTTTACTTGATAAAAAGTTATTGATCATTGTGAAACTGATATTAATTTAAAAGCCTCAATAATTATTAATCATTTGAGGGTACAGTACAAGATAACTTTTAAAAGTTCCACATGTATTTATTCTAAAAAAATATAACTAAGATAATGCTAACTTGAAAAGATCACTGGTGAGAGATTTGAGTAGTTTCTTTCTATCCCTGACTTCTTCAGTTGATGTTTTAGAAGCATCTTCTTTATTTGAATTGAATCTACTTGAATTAGCAGATCCTTTATCATATCTGAACGTCTCCTGAGCATCAGCCATGCCTTTTGAATGTCCAGAAAATCTTTCAGTCTCCCGTCGACTTCCATAGGCATCAGACTTTCGGTCTGCGTTGCGACCAGATCTAGAATCATGCTCACCATAACGGTCGTTTTCCCTTCGGTCATTTCTCCTGTAGTTATGGCGATCGGTATCTCTCTGGAAATTGGATGCTACAACCACTGTACTTCTAAGTGGTGAACCACTATTTGTCCAGTTGCCAGAACTTTTATTATTCGGAGGTGGAGATGGCCCTGGACTGTAATAATAATAATAATGGGATATTTCAATGAAAGTATAATTCCACACATCAATTCACTAGCTTAGAGCATTTCCAGTTTTCATATATTAACAATCACACCTTCCTAGCTGCAGTATAAATTTTGGATTTTGAGATTATATACATTATATACACTTAGGATTTCACCAAAATGTATACACATTTTTAATAACTATTACTCCTACAGAAATGAATTCAATTTAATCAATTTGAGTTGTGAATGAAGTCTTGCTCATCCACACAATGAATTTTACCTCTAATAGTCTTCAAAGGTTAAAAAACATTTTTATTATTCATATTTGGAAGCATAAACTGAATCCTCTATTGATATGTGCAGTATATGCCAACGTACTGAGTAATGTGCTTTAAGATAGTTACATTTCTATTAACAAGGGCAACAACTTACATTTTTTACACTGATATAAGTTCTTTATGCTTTATTTAAACTATGTAACAAAACTTCAATGTATTTCATTAATTCTTCCATGCATCAGTATTAAATGTCATTGTAATAAAAATGGCAATTTAGAGGATACCATCATTTTCCATTTGGATTCTAGGTGTTGATAATAATGAAATACTGTAAAATAAGAATGAAAACTTCTGTCGCTAGCTATTTAAATTAAAATGTCTGATATAGAGGAATATTTAAACAGATTTTAAGAAAAGATTTTTTTTTTATTAAAATAATATTCTTCTGAAATTAAGCAAATCTATTTACAAGCTAAAAGTGTATTTTCTTCTTCAAAAATTTACTTAAAATTCTAAATTTGAAAATAAATCAAAGTAAGATCCCGTAACATTAAAAAATGTCCCGAGAGCAAAAGTGCTGTCAACCAGGTTAAATAGTGTAATTCCAAATTATGGTGCAGTAAAGTAGAACACCAAAGCTAATTAGTATATTTTTAATTATGGTAAGATTATCTGAATTCAGTAAATTTTTTCTATTCATTTACTACCGTGCATATGATGTGTTATGTTTGTAATAAATCATATCTTCTACAACATCTTTTTTGTTAGTTTGTTTAAAGGCAAACTGAAAAAGAAATTTTTATCTAACCTATGGTAAGCTTATAGGAATTTAGTATATTCTTCTATTTATTTACTGTCTTTCAAATGACGTGTTATATTTGTACTAAGCCTTATTTTCTACACCATTTTATGTTTTTGTTTGAATGACGACCAGAGAAAGAAATTTTAATTTAGCCATTTGAAAGTACAGGTAGTCGCAGTAGCAGAAAAGTTTCACAGCATGGCTGGTCAGTAATTTTCAGTAAATAAAAAGTATCTGTGTTAAGAAATTCTCAGTAATAAGAAAATAAAACAATAAATTTTCAAAATACAAACACATCATTTACTTTTCAGTAATGAATTCCTTAATTAATGCACTCATTTTAATTTGGTGTCCTTGCTCAGCTCACTATTTTTATCAGTTTCCACCATAACCAAACATATGTAAAATTTGTCCATCACATAAAATGTTTTCATGAGAATGATGAAACATAGGATTTTGATTATGGAAAATATAAAATAATTACAATAAAAATATAGAAACTATAAACATATATTTTACAAATGATGAATAGAACATGAATTTGCATGAACTGTCATAAAATCTGCAGAAGAAAAACAAAGTAATATACTGTATTTTTTTCCCTGTTTTGTTAAAAAAGAAAATCCAAAAATTCTACAACTATAGCAGTAGTGGAGAAGATACTACAGAATATACAATTTTAAATATTAACTATATGTATACAAATGCAACCAAAACCTGATTGTTAGATTCACAAGGTTGACTCTCAAATCTTGAAAAGGAAAAAAATTTCTCTGTGTATATTCAAAATATGAGAAAATGTGCAAATAATGCTCATGTGCTGGTTATAAAAAAAAGTTTTAAAGAGTGGAAAAGCAAGGAAAAGAATCAACAATTTAACATTACCTGAAACAATTGGCATATTTAAAGAAGGTTTATATTTACATGCATAAAAAACTATTATTTATTATCTCAAATTTATGTATTAGGAAAAGGGTCTGTAACCTCCCATTTTTACTCTTTAATTTTACGTCACACAAAATCAAATACTTGGGTGAAATGAAACACAAAACATTTTTGTTATCATGATACAAATCGTTTACTATAAAACATTACAAAGCAAGCTTTTATTTATTCATTCATTCAATTTTGTCGATTTCTAGCAGCTTATCCATTTAAAAATCTTCTCTAATCTACTTTGAATAAGCTTACAGTTTCCCAAATAATAAAAATAATAATTCAATAAACTTAAGTGTGATAGTCTAAACACCACAGCACTGCTTCAGTAGATTTTATGTTGCTAATTCTGCAAAAGAAATGCACTCTATTCTTTCAAGTAACCGCAAAGGTTTCGAAACAATTTATTAGCTGCAATTCAGCAATTTTGCTGAAAAAGAACAACTGTCTCACAAATTGAAACAGAAATAATCTATACAGAAAAAGGTTTGCAGTGAATTTCTGCATTACACAATTGCTAAGTTTTTTTTTTTTTTTTAAAGCTATAACTACGATTTTTTTTTATTTTTGCAATTTTTAGAGATTGCTATTATTTGGATGGGAGAAAAATAACTATGGGACTCAAAATTTCCGGTTTAATTGTTAATTAACATAACAATTGTTAATTAACATAATAAATCAGCATGTTTATAAACATAATAAATGAGAGATAATGATAATTTGCATGTAAATTCCCTTGATCATTGAATAAAATTTAACACAGTATTTTAAAACAGTTTATAAAATTTAAATAATCTTCCTTCCAGTAATTTTTTTTAATTTTACAAATTTTTTTAATAAATTAAATTCCTAAAATTTCATCAATTATAATAATATAAGTATTTTTTAAGATACTGACGTTAAGAATGGAAATATCAGCAGAAATAATAATGGAAGTTAATCAAATAAATCCAATGAATATTTTTTTCAACAGTATTACCTCCAATCTCTGCGCCTGCGATTCTGACGCATGATGCTTCGTGCATCCTTCTGGTTAAATTGATCATTAGACTTCAAAGGTACTCTGGAAAAAAAAAAAATGCTATGAAATATTTATTAATGTCTACTAAAAACCAAAATAAATGTGCATATGTATGGATGCTGGTGCTCTACAATGCAAGCCACTGAACTGATATATAAAATTTGGTACAAATATATTTTGGAAAATAGAAATGCCATTTCAGATTAATGATTATAATAACTAGGACAGAGACAAGGATTTCATAAAATAGCACAAGTCCTAATCAATTAAAATTTAAAACATTGTGTACTCTGCAACAAGACTATTAAAATCAGGTTATGTAAACAAGGTTTTATTCAATTTATTTGCATTTAATAGTTTTGAAGACTGAGCTGATAGTCAAGGTTGTAAATGATAAAAAATAGCATAATTTGATATGGGGGGGGAGAGAGAACTTCTGCAAATATGATTAGAATCTAGATTTTAAAAAGATGGGGAAGGGGACAGAATTTTTGAAAAAATAATTTCCTTATAAAGAAATTACCAAAGTAGAATACTGTGATACAGACAAATCTATACTTTTGATTGGAACTTCACAATAACAATAAATTGCTTTGTAACAACATCTTTAGAATATTCACATTTTGTACATAGTATTATAACATCTATGAAAAGTTTTCAGGATAAATGTGTTAAGTATTTGCATTCATATAATATGCTAGGAGAGGAAGGGGGGGGAGAGATTAAATATCAACTTGATTTTTTCTTTTCATATAGCTTACCCCTCTACCTTTTCATAAAGCTTTCTGGGATAAAACATTCTATCATTATAGAGTACTTCTTTACAAAAAGTTAAATGTTCTTAGATTATAAATGAACACCAAACAATAACTAAAAAATGATTTTAACTAGTTCTTGAAATAGCATATTTTAAGATATCCAATTTTTAAAAGATGCTTAATGATTTTATCTCTTCATAATTCCAAGGACTGTTTTCAAATATTATCAAAATACTTTTTCCAAGCCTAGATGCACATTGGAAAACAGATCAAGAAGAAAGCCTTCTGAGCTTATATGGTTTTAGAAACGACATTATTAATATAATATTTGGGATCAGTGGGAAAAAATTTATGACTAAAATGTTTACAGTGAATATAGAATTCAAATGATCAAAAAATTATTTTTAAAGTATAAATTAATTAGAATTAAATGTATACATATGCAATGATATTTATTAGTCCAATTAAAATATTAGTTAATTTTCAAATTTTTACCTTGAATTAGCCCTTATTACTTTATTTTGGAAATATGTTATTTCCTGACCTAAATCCCACATTTTATTCCAATTATTTCTAAAACTGGCTCTTAAAAACAGATGGCTAAAGCACACCTCACATTTCGAGCTAAGTAATAGAAATCAAAAACACTAATGCATTCTTTTCAAAGAAATCCGAGATTAACTTTCTTAAACCAACTCATATCAAAGAAATTCTGAAAAGAATATCTTAGTAAAATCACTAGGGGAAAATCGATCACTTTCTTCTTGTGTCACAATATAGATAGTTGCATTTTCAAAGCTTTTCTCAATGTACAAATTATTTTCTACCATAGAAAAATAAAAACCTATTTGACTTTAATTCCAAAAATGTCTTCTTTTTCAAGCTATGGTTCAGCTAAATTGTAATATATTTGTAAACATTCTTTTTAGGTAAGAATTTTCTCCTTGCAAATGTAAAAAAGGTGTCCATTTATAATAATAAACTTGGCTTGATATTAACTCCTGTCATTAAATTATGCATTCAAGTTCAAAATTCATAAAAATTATAGCCTTCTTATGTTGGGCTCAGACCTAATAAAAATTAATTTGTAACCATGCAAGATTTCAGATTTATTAGTGAATGTTGGTTAATATTTTAACTATTAAACTTAAACTTAAACTTACCCAAGCCTGCTGCTTAACAGGTTTGACTTAGGAACAGAATCTTCTTCATCATCATCCTCTGGTAATGGGCTGAAAAAAAATATTCATGAACACTCAATATAAATGAGAGGAATTGATATTAAAAAAAAAAATTTCACTAAGAAATTATGATATTAAAATTTATTTTATAAAATTATATCTTTCTAATAAATTTTAAATATTTTCTCACAAATGCTTTTTTTTTCTTCTTAAAATACATTTATTGAAATTAATGATATCACTTATCTCAATTAGTTTTAAAAAAAGGAAAGGGGAAAGAATTCTCAGTTATTGAAAAATATTAATGAATTTTACAATGTGCTCCTAACCAAATTAATGCTTAACTCTGTTATGCTTTAATTAAAAATTACAGGTGTGTTTGAGTAAAGATATAATCAGATGAAATCTGAATAAAATGTGCTTGATTTTTGACATTTTGTCTCAGATAATTTTTTTTTTTTAAATTCAAACTTAAATATGTTTTAAAGCATAAGTAGAACTTTTTAGGTGAAAATAGTGCATGTTTAATCATTTTTTTCACAACAATTAACTAATATGTATGTTATGTTTAAAATGATTAATAGAATAATATAAGTACTAAATTATATATCAAATTAATCACCTTGATCATGACATATGTGTCAAGAGTCAACAATTTTATAAATAATCATAATAATAATAACATTAATCAAGTACAATACTGATTTTTTTTAATGCTAAAACTTTTCTAGTCAATATATCTATATTCAGAAATTTTTTTTTTAATGTGACAAAAAAAATTATATTAAAAAAATTTTGCAGAAAAAAAAATTACTGAAAATTAGACTAAATAAATAATGCAAATATTTTAAATTACAGAATACGTAGTTTTCATGAACAAAGAATGCAATTAAAAAGAAAACTATTTTCAAAATTAACAATTTTAAAAATATCTCTTTTGAAATAATTACCACACTGAGAGGTAATAGATAGCACATCAATCAAAGTCAATTCATAAATCAAAAACCTTAATCCCAATAATTTGAAATTTGTATAGAAATTAATAAAAGGGCTCCTTGATCAATTAACATTTAAAAAAACATTTTTAAGGATTAAAAATCAACTGGAATTTCAAATTTCAACAAATATTTATGACATACATCTATTCATAAGCAGACTTATTAAATATATCTATGCATAATGTTGAAAAATTTTATTGATGTAGCAAAAAGTGTGCTAATTCATTTACTAACTAAAACCTTGGGAATTAATTTATATGGTTACTCTGAATTAAAAAAATAATAATAAATTTTAATGCATTTTTTTAAAATGCAGAAGGATAAATTTTTAGAATTCCTGTGTTTATATTTTTCTTTTCTAACATCTAGCACTTTCAAGATACCTTTGACATAATTAGATTTTCACTAAACTACTCATACTCAGTGATTGTATTAAAAGCTTGATTATTATGTAATACTATTAGCATTATACAATATATTAATGTTTGAAAAAATATATTAACTCCTTCTGGTAAAATGTCGAGTAAAGCTTGCAACTGCATTTTCATACCATAAAGCACAACAAGCTATATTCGCCATGGGAATAAAATAACTGTTGAATATGATAGTAAATTTGGTTTAAAATTTCTAGTATACCGAATTTGGTAACACTTTTAATACAAATGTTGATATCATAGATCACTATCATATATTGTTTTCAATTATAATGTCTGGATACAATTTTTACAGCTTAACTGTTGTTAGTCAGTGGACTTCATTCTTATAAAATTTAGCACAAACATCAGCCTTACTAAAAAAAAAAAATGTTTTGAAATAAACCCAATAATGAAACATAAAACTTCATACACATATGAAATCATAGGTAGTTTTTGTAAATGTTTTAAATATTAACTTACAAATTACAATTTTATCCATTTCAATTATATAATTTTAATTAACAATATGTAAGAATTATAAAATAAACTAATAGACATTTTTCTAATAATAATTAAATGGTTATTTTGTGCACAATTGTTCATTATTAAATCTTATAGGGAGGGTTAATGCTTAACAATATTGGGCCCACAAAACAAGAAAAAGAAATGTGTAAAAAAACAGTAATTCTTTCATTCAATAAATTATACTTAATACTTTTATTGCCAGTCAAATATACTCTAATTTAAAAACTTCATAAGTAATTTTGTTCAGCGAAAGTAGAAAAGTTCATAGAATAAGCAGAATCAAAACTTTTAATGCTCAAGGTAATTTTTAAATACTATCATATTATTATTCAACAACTAATTTTTCTAAATGAGAAATTTGTTTTAAAGCATAATTTAAGAAAAATAATCAACTCTAAATTCAGGATTCATAAAAGAAGAAACTGACATTCTAGTTTCATTTGGATTATAGCCATTCCTGATTAAGCTGACTTCTTATCTCCAACCATATAAAGAAATAGTTAAAGAAATGGAAGTATTTGTAAAAGAAAAGTATTGTTCTAAAAATTATTTCACCCTTGGATATAGAAAGATGACACAGAATAATCTTGAGAAAATGTATTTTTTGCATGCAGGTGTGGAGGTGTAAAAAAAAATTTATTTTGTCACCTTATGAATAATGCCACAATAATTATCTACTTAACTCAGAATGCATTTTAGATTTTCAATAAAATGAGAAGGGCCTGTTGCTTCTAATACTAATCACAAATATTCAATAAATAAATTCTAAAATGATTTAATCTTTGATTTCCTAGAAAACATATTTTACAAAATTTCTATACCATTGTCGATTATATGCTTCAATTAGTTGTCTTATATTCTCGTAAGCTTTTTCTAGTTTTTCAATGACATATTTTTAAAAGGTTCACTCAGAGCAAAGGAGAATGAAATAATAAATACTTTTCTTTAAGCGGTGAGCCTTTGGGTGGCAACACAACATCCTTAATGTTGCGTAGTCGTGCCTGAGCTTGTTTCCAGTGTGGGGGTGTCTCACTGCCAGAACGACTGGCTGACCGAGAAGGAGTGCGGTACCGCTGCAACAACAAAGCATAATTTGAGATTACTAATTTATAAAATTCAATAGGTGGCATCAAATAATTAAACTCCTTGTTTCTCCAATTGAGATAATTATTTACAGTAAAGCTTTTAATATTAATTATATTTGTACACTTAGGTACAAATGGATTTTTTTTTGTATTTGATTTTTTTAAATTAAAAGTGAAATTGTTAAAAATAAAACATTTAGTAAGAAAAGGATTTTTTATAACGTAAAAATATGTAATGATAATACTTCTACTTATTGTTCTAAATAGAAATAAAGTCAAAATAACACACATACACAGAGAGAGAGCTTAAATTAGCATATTAGGTTATCAAACATATATTGATTTATAATTTTTTTAAACAAATTTATTGGATGAAAATTTAATTATTTATTGATATATCTTTGGCAAAATTATATATGTTCTATTAATACTGCAAATGTTCTATGAATTTTTTTTTATTGAACAAGCACAGAAATGAATTTCTAAAACAGAAAGATTGAAAACACAAACCTTTAAAAGTTAATCTGGATTACTTTATATTGTCCAATCAAAGGATGGAATAATAATTGCAAACATTATTCTGAAAAATCATTTTAAAAAAAACTATCTAGTAGATAAAACTGTAAATAGGATAAATAAATTCTTGTTTCCAGATAAAAATAAAGACAGAACCCGATATCAATTTAGTTTTTTTTTCTGTGTAAACAGTATCTTCACATCTTTGTTCCTTAAAAAATTATTAGTTTTTATTTAGTCATTCTAGACATCTGAATATTAAAGATACTGATGTCTTAAAAAAAGCATTTTAGACCAAAATGGTCATTCAAAATACTTTTCAAATGAGCAATTCCTTACTATCTATCAATTTTCCAAGACAAAGTTGCCAGTTCCAGAATGTAACTATTGTAATGCTATAATTAGACTAGCTTAAACATGTACAGATACTTTATTACAGGGAAATATTAATTACATAACTTTCTACAACCAAACAATTTTGTTTTATTAGTATTCAGTTATAAGCTTGTACAAATGAATGGATATACTTTCAAATAAATTAACAAACACTTTAAGGTATTATAAAACTAAAAATTGAAGGAAAACAATGTTAAATAAATATTTGTTCAGGAAATAAAAGTAATTTCATACCATGAAACCTCTTCCTTTGATTTTTCGACCCGATCTTGAACGAGCTGGACGGTGATAACTATATGAATCTCTAGATGACTGCCTGGAATTCAATGAATACAGTACATTTAAATAAAAGCTTCTAGTTATTAAAGCTATAACATCATTAATTATATACTAGACATTCCAGAAAACATTTATGTTATACATACTTAATGGGTTCTGTGAATGAGAAACCATGATAAAACACATTTTTGTTACAATTGTAAGAGGAGTTATAAAGCCTTGAAAGATGAAAGATCATATTCAGATTCACAAATTTAACATATAATTTCAAATGTAGGTATTGTTAGGAAATACATAGTAATGTATAATTATATATCACATACTCAATTTTTAACTGGAGATTTTTCATGCTATTTTTTTAAAATTAATTCCAACCTTCATCATTGAATTTTAAAGAGAAGAGGAATAAATTCAATATTAACTTCAAAGCAAAACAGGTCTTTGGCAATTTTTTTCATGCCACTTAAAATCTAATTATTATAATTTTAATCGTTTGAGATTTATATGTTATATGATTAATTCATGAGCCTGCATATACAACCACAAAGTAAGAAAATTTCCTATCCCAAAAAAGCGAAGCCCATTTCTTGTAGATAAAAATTATGAACATGTTTTTGTTTTGTTTTGTTTTTTACTAAATTGAATATTTCAGCAAATTGCAGCAATAGATTATTAACTAAGCAGTTTAAATTATGAAGGCCAGCATGCACTTCAATAAAAAAAATTATTAACCTATTTCTAGTAATGCATAGATATTTGTATGTGGCAGTTGGGTTCAATACTTTTATATTTATAAAATAAATGTATCCATTTCATTTTGTGATAAAATGCTCAAAATTTATAGAATTTCAGTTAATTTTCCCAAAACTCTGAGTACATATATGCAATGTTGTTGTTGTTATAATTAATATTATTTACTTTCTCTCAGATAACTGGATGCTTATTTTAGCTTGTGACTAAATTTTTAGAAAACACAGTTTATGATGTCCATTAGTTAAATTTGCAATGAATCAGCCAAAATGGAGTCAATTTTGTACAAAAAAGTATAAAATTTTCTATTAAAAAATAAAGTATCAGGTAAATATCAATAAAATAAACATGCTACACATTTCTTACTGTTATGTAATGTAACTAAAAATTCCTGTCTTCTTGTGAGAATACACACAGAATCATGGAGATATAAGATTTTATGTCTGAAAACATTTCCATACTGTCAATCTATAATATATATATATAAGATTTAAACTTTTAAATGAGCCATTACTTTATTTTAGTAACTTATATTAATTATAATTCATAATAAATGTATTTGGGTCACAATTGTATAATTTACATCTTATGAGAACAAATAATTCAAATTCCATAAAATTATCTAAAATAAATGAATATACAGATAACAAAAAATTCAATTGGAAACAACTGATTTTAAATAATACATAACTAATCAAACATTGTAAACAGTTTTTTGCATATTTCAACCAAGTACATTATGCAAAGATAGCATCAAAGTTTATATTCAGATGTACTGACTAATTTTATCTTTAAAAAAATTAGTATACAATTAAGCACTTTTAAAAGTGCTTAGTAGTTAATAGTTTAAGTATACTATTAAGCACTTTTAGTGAAAAAAAAAAACACAACCAGAAGCTAATATTTTTTTTATAAAACTAAAAACTGGAATGAAATACATTGTTGGAATAAACTAAATAATCATTATATAATGTATTTATTCATAGTAATAAATTTGGAATGATCTGAACAAATACTTTTAAGTTAATTTTAAAACCAAATTTTTTTTATAACTGCTATAAAATTTTAAAGTCATATCAAAGAAAAATTGAAAAGATGTTGAGAATTCATAAATACAGTTTTAAAAAATAAGAAAAGGAATTTGATATAAAATATATCAAAAAGTATGCTATTTTACAAACGTTATCAATTACTTCTATTCACTGATAACTTCTACATCAGGTAAATAGAGTAACATACAAATTCTTAGCATTTCTGTAAAATATATGAAGGTCCATTATTTCAATTCATTGTAATTAGTAAATAATATAAGTATCATGCAAAATTTCAGCATTTTTCTTTTTTCAACAGATTTCAAACAAGAAATTAAATAAATTTTATTTTTTTAAAACAAAGATCAAACATTTATGTAGCGCAAGATTATAAAAATACTTTTTATATAAAAGAATCCTTATTAAAAATGAGTAATTTACCGATTCAAGATAGTTTAGTTATATTAATATCTCGTTTTAAAGGAGAACCAGGGCTATTTTTGACAGACAACATAATTTTGAACTGTGGACAAAACCTGTACACACCTCTGCAAATTTTCAAGGCACAGTGGGAAGATGTCTGCCCCCCCCCCGATGGATTTAGCGTGCACCAAACATGCTTACACGACAGTTCTTTAGAGGAATCGGGTATTGAAACTGAAACCCTCCAGTTCCGAAGCCAATATTTTGCAACCAGGGTATTGTTGCCCGTGAAAAGCATTTAAGGCAGGAGATAAAAACTCACATAACACATAAACAGCTTCCAAACAAATTTTCAATTGTTATGAGATAAAATATTTATGGCAGACCAAAATAACCAAGAAAAAATAACAGTGTACTAAATAAAAAATAACACTTGAAGTGGTAGCACATAAAGAAATATATGTATTGATTAATGATAAATATTAAAAACCAAAAACTTTCCGAGGATCTTTCTTTACTTTGCATTTATTTAAAAAAAAGAAGAAAAAAATGATTGAAATATATGCATTTTTCAACTGTTGTAATCATTTACATATCTAAAATTTAATCAAATCAGAAGTAATAATGACACAAAAAATATAAGTGTTATTGGCACATATATATAATTAAAGAATAAGACTTACCTTCTATTTGTTTCCCTAGGGTTGGGGGAAGTCCTCCTCATGAGAAAATTGTTAACAGGAATGGAAGGAATTTCTTCAGGGTCTACAATCAGGCCCCCTTCTTCTTCAACCTTTTTTGAAGAACTATCAAGAAAGAAGGATAAAAGAAATGAGATATTTTTTTCCACTTATAATATAATCAGATTATCTGATAAAGTACATAATTTGTTATTTTTTAGGAATCTATGAAATTCAATTCATTATTAAATTTCTTTTTCATACATGTAAATATTGAGATATAGTTCCAAATGTAGTCATTAAAAAACCTTTTGAAAAAATATAATATGTAATTTTATATATCAGAATTTGAGGTATAAATTGGAAATGAAGAATATAACATAATCAATAACAGCGAAAAACAACAGCCTGTAATTCAAATATTTTAAATATGTGGTTATGGAACTGAAATATTAAGATCACATTAATACTATACAATATCTACTTGAGTAACCTTTCTAATGTAGTGGAAGGACAGAACAGATAACGAAAAAGTCAGAGTTCTATAAATTCATTTCTTTGCCGCCAATATCAAAAAACAGTTTTTATACAAAACTCCTGTTATAATATTCATTTTCTCATTTCCTTTTGAGAACTAAGCCCACTATTCATCTCAAATCACATAGAATGTGCATATGACTCTGGCTCAGTGAAACATAGGAGCAGTTGCTGCTAGCACAAGGTTCTGTACTAGTAGTCTATTTATGTACACTGCAAGAATTTATTAGAGTAAAAGTAAGTTAAGGGATAAAAACTGCTCACATTTTAATGTGAATTATGCATATCTTGCTGTGGTATACTTTAAAAAAATTAAGTATACCCTCAAACAATCTATGAATCCTTTATGTACTGTGCAGTAACAATCAGGAACAGTAGCAGCAAATGAGGTATGTTACAAACTAACGAAACAACAAAGAGCAAAACATTGCTCTTTTTCTGTCACAGTTTGTATTTTGCACATGATATGAAAGATCATAGAAGCTGCCTGCTTCCAATATCTTGCTTTCCTCAAATAATTACAACAAAGAAAACTAGTAGTAATACAGAAGTCAGATAGTCATGAACCAGATTCTTAAAAGTGTACTGTAGTTGATAATTCAGTACAGTAAAAGAAATTAAGATACTGCTGCATTTAATGTGTCATAACAGATGATGTATCTGCTATTGTATATTAAAGCCAGTTTTAACAACTTGATGTTTAAGCTGATAATTCATCTACTATGTGATATTATATACTCGAACATGTTTTGAAACAGAATTTTTAAAGGTAATAAAAAAATAAGGTTTTCTTTTTAATGAAGTAACTTCTTTTCTTTAAAAGATATGAATTGTTTAAGTCTTTTATTGCTTTACCATATATCTTTAAGGATTGCAATCAACCCTTTCTAAATGTAATTAATAAAATATTATAATTTCTTGTTCTAAAATTTTTTGATATAAACCATGAAAATGATCTTTTAAAAGACAAACAATGAAATTTCTTTTTTTATTTTAAAGATCTACAAAATATAAATCCAAACTGAAAATAACCATGTGAAAACATATAGCAGCTCGTAAACGTGTTTCGAAAATGAAACTTCCATACAAATAGAAGATAACAAGCTGAAATTTATAATACAATAATGTTGTATCACTTGTTGTTAAGTTATATGTAATAATGAAGTAAAAAGATTGTAAACAGGAAACAATGAATATATTTGATGAATAATGACAGCCCAAACACATAAGATATTTGATGATTCTTGCTTAACTGTATTAACTTTAAATATTTTCTAAAATAATATAACACCATAGAGTTAATCAATATGGCTAAATATGTCAAGAAGTTTACTTTTTTTAAAAAATTTTTATACATCTATTATAATTAAGTTCATAATAATGTAATATAGTATTTAGGTTTAAAAGAGAATAAAAGTAAATTTGATATTACATAAGTTTTAAAATAGAAAATGTCAGTTTTCCTTAATGATGAATTTTTTACCCTCAACATAAGAGTATTTTCATTTTATAGCTGCTCCCTCAATTTCAATGACTAAAAGATATGATATAGGGTATTCTTGTGATTATCATTAAAATTAGCTGTTTTTTATTCATTATGAAAATTTTTTAAATAATAATACAAAAGAATAATGCAATTTATCAGGTGATTAAACATAAATGAAAGCTGTAAGGATAGTAAAATAACTAGTGTTATAGTAAAGATAATTGCATATTCAAGGTCCTGAATTCATTTTTAATGAAGCATCTTATTTTACAATATACTTTTGATCAAATAAATAGTGTAAAGGCTTCACCTGCTTTCTTTGCGCTCTTTTTTTTCTTTCTTGTGCTTTTTCTGATGCTTGTGCTTTTTCTTTCTTTTTTTCTCTTTAACCTCTTCACTTTCTGAACCTGAAGATGATTCTGTCACCTTCTTGCCTAAATAAAATTAAATCAAATTCATAAGGTTATCTTTAACAAGAAAAAAAAAACACATTTGAGAATAGTTGGTTATTAGAATAAAATTAAAATCGAAAGTGTTATTTCACTTTCAAGCCACAAATTTCGAAATTTTTAAACAACACTGTTTAATTTGAATTGTTTACCTAAATTTTACAGGTCTAAACTTCAAGATACTAAAACATATGAAACTACAATATTACATTTTAGAAGCTCTATCAAGATGTATTTGCTTTATTGCTTCAGATGTTTGTTTACATTTTATAAACTATAAGGCATTTTATTTCAATTCAACCAGCCTACTTACTTTATATTTGAGATGAGCATTTATATTTATACCTATTTCATTAAATGAAAGTCAAAAAGACAAGATATTAATGTCCATATATAATACTTTAATAATTACTTATTTGAAGATGAATAAAAACTTCTTCAGAAAAAGGAGGAAGGTGGGAGGGTAACTTTATTGCTCAAATTAATAAAATCAAAGAATGTATATTTCAGAAGAAATTCTTTTACTCAAAGAAGTTATTAGTGTAAATTATTGTTAATATTGAAATTTACTTTATTGAAATTGTTGCATTATTATTTATGCTTCTTTAACAATATGAAATCGTTAAAAAATATAGGTTTATATTGCTTAATTAAAAAATTTGCTCATCTTTTCTTATAATGTTAATTATTCTAATTTCACTTACTTATTGAACTGCTAAGTATAAATCTGTTATGTAATTAGCTAATTAAAAATTAGAACAGCTTTTATAATTAACATTTTCTCACAACTTAGGATTACACAAAAAAGTTTTCTTTGGAAAAGAATGAATAAATCGGAGGGAAAAATCCCTCTTTATTGAAGCTGAAGTTAAACCAAACATAAAAACATCACACATTTCCAAAACTAATTTTATATTTAAAAAAAAGATTAATATTTAAAAGGGGGGGAATAGAATACTAAAATGAGCCGGTGGGCAAAACAGTTGAATACAAAATCCCTTATTAAATTAGTATTATATTGATATGTAAGAGTAAATGCAGATTAATTTTCCAGGGATATGAAATATTAAATTTCAACATTGAAATAGACAATACATTTTAATAAATATATTGCTACCAAAAAATGTTATTAATGCTAATAATTCTTAAATTATTGTAAAATCACTTGAAATCAGAATCTTTGATGGAATCATTAAGTGTTTTTTAAACAATTTTTTAAAAATAATTTTAAAAAATACAAAAATCTCTCTATTTTTTAGCAGTAAGAAATATTTAGGAGGTCATCGCTAAATTCATATTTTAAACTTTTCAGCAGCCTTCAAAATTCTCAGTGATATCCTATTTGAAATAACTTAAAGTAATTTCAAAATATAGTCTACAGTTTTTAAAAATAAAAATAAGAGAACACAAACCTATTTAATTAATTAATATTTTTATCTTCTATGACACATTTTTTTATTTTAATTATTTTTCCAAATATGCTTCACAATCAATATCGAAGAAAGTTTAATTCATCTATTAAAGAGCTAAAATTTTTATCTCAATTGAACATGCTTCAGAAAATGCAATGAAGTTCCAAACATAAAAAGAAAATATATATTGGGAAAACAACACATACTTTTTTGCTTCATCTGAAGTACAAGTTCCCCACAGTTAGAAATTTTGACATCTTTTACTGGACGACAGCTCTGGTCAGTTTTGATATTTTCTATTTTTGTGACCACTTCATTACCACTGATCACTTCACCAAACACAGTGTGTTTCCTAAAATATAAAATATTCAATACAATAAATATACCAAAAATTTGTGAATATTTCTCATGACTTTTGTAATTTTCAATATACAGATTTATTTTTTAGTTATCTGTGATTTGTTACAATTTAGGTGTAATCTCATGGTTTTTACCTATTTTCCATAACTGTGGGAGGGCATAATGAAAAATAGGTGAAATTAGATAAATATCTATTCTTAAAATATCAAGTATAGATATATCATATTCTTGATATTTTAAGAATATTTTATAAATGGCAAGTTTCAGAAATATACAAAAAAAATGTATATGGTCTGTTTTTGAACTGAATATAAAAATAGAAGAAACTGGTTTTGCCATTCAGAAGATTAAATACATTCCAATATCTGAAGGCTTGGTATTTAACATTGAAAGATCTGAAAATTTTATAAAATTAAAGAAATTTTTGATCACTCACTGGTAGCAGCTGCAATTTAATTATTGAGAATCTGAATAGAAGTTGATTATAGTACAAATCAATGGAAATCAGTACGAAACTTACTAAGCATAAAGAAAAAGAATATTGAGGGAGGGGGGATTGAAATTTATAAGTTACTTTACAAGGATTGATATTTTAAAATACTTCACATGAACTAACAATAAAGAAATCTAAATACTTATTAACTGTATAGAATTGGCAAAAATAGGATTTTCATTTCTGTAAATGATGTACAAACAGCATTAAAGAATGCTTATTTTCTTCTCATAAGTTATAAGTATGTTCAAACACACTCAAAGGGTGAATTTTCATTCTTTTGCCATTATTATTTAAATACCACAATATAATGCAACTTATGTATACCCAGAGGACAGCTTCAAGATTTTTCACAATTATTCCAATTTAGAATCAGTTATAAACATTCCCATAAAGCAAAAACTATTCATATTGCAAATGTATTTACATGAAAAATATAAGAACAAAATTAAACTTCAAAAATTTAAAAATATCCACAAATTCATTTCATACATAGGGCATTATCACAGAAACAATCAAATAATTAAAGCAAATATTATTTGAATTCAGATCTCTTGCAAAAGAACATACGATTTTCCTATGTTTCAAATTCATAAGTGTGGAATATTAACAGTATAAATAAATTTGAAGAAACACCATAAGGTTTTAATCGGAAGACATATTTTCAGAAAACTTACCCATTCAAATGTGGAGCTGTATTAGTTGTACTACAAGAAAGAAAATAAAATTTATTAATTTAAAAAAAATACATAGTTTTTAAACAGAAATCAAGATTATTATGATAAAATCATAGTTATTATTTTATAGTATTCAACTAATTATATGCAAAAATGTCAACTTCCAGAAATATTGGATTAACATGGTAAGTGATAATTAATAAGAAACATAATGTAAATAATCCTTTCAATTGAAAATATATAAAAATTTTAATTAATAATTAATATAAATGACCCTTTTAATTAAAAAGAGAAAAAATATTTTTGCAACACATACATTATGTTTCGCTTAAGAGCTCTTTTTTCTTTGATCTAATAATGTTCAATTTTAAGGTTTATCAGATGTATTTATTTCCTGAATATTGGTGTAACAAATTCCATCACTACTGCTGAATTTAACGTTACTTTAAAGAATACATACTATTCTATATTTATTGACATCTTTGTTTAACCCCTTTAAGAATGGATGAAAGGGGATACATTCAGAAAGTTTTTATTACATGAAAAACTATTCCAATTATATCCTTGAAGCCGAAGGTCAGACGCAAATTTCATACAATTGAAAGGTACAAAGACATTTAATGTTTCAAAATGTTTTAAAGAAAATGTAACATTAGAATTCAAATCCATAAGTGGCAAGGCAGTAACTACAGATCTTATGGAATTAAAATAAATTAATAATCCAACTACAAACAAAAGAAGTATAGGTATATTTCCAAATATAAAATTAATATATAATTTTACTTGTATTAAATAAATATTGAGAGTCGAATTCCCTTTTTTAAAAATTGAAAGACAAATTACCCATTTATGAAACTAAATGTTTAAAAAATGTAACATTGATTAACAACTCAAAATTATCACAAAATTTCAAAATACAGAAAAAAAGGAAATCCACTAATTAATAATACTATATATTTAATATAATTTTTAAAAAAATAATCAACTTACATGAAAAATTGTGATCCATTAGAATCTTTGCCCCTATTTGACATGGAGAGAAGAAATGGTTTGTCATGGGGAATATCAAAGTTTTCATCTAGAAAGATACATTAATTAGCAACAATAGTCTAGAAGTTATATTATTTACATCAGTATAAATTTTACAATGTCAGGAAAATCAATGGGTTTGGAGCAGTATAAAACAGCCCAATAAACTGAATCATAACTATGGATGTTTAGTTAACAATAAACACATAGATGAATATCACAAGAAAAATATTTATAATATACAGTGGCACACTTGTAACTGATCGATAATTAGCAAATAAAATGGTATAAAGTGGCCAGACAGAACTCTGCAGGTGAAGAGACTTCACACAACTATTCACATCTTTCAAACATCTGCTACTTTTCTTGTTTTTTCACTTTGGGTGTATTTAACTATCGACACACTCCATTACATGACTAGCTAGTCAAAACATGATTGGATGCTGCTTGAAGACTTGAATCCCAAGATTTGGTAGCTTAATCCTTGACTCATTAAATATTTGAGTTCCCTTCAACTGATTCAATGATAATACTTCACTCAATTGGATTATTCAAGTATGATGCCCTGTCCTTTGCTTTTCTGAGAAAAGACAGGGAAGGCTATAGAAGATAAGCATTAAAATGCGCTAAAGGTCCCATTGCAAAAATTCTATCATTTAAAAAAGATTCAAAGATATTTCAATTTATCACAAAGCCTGAGGATTATTGATGTTATCCATTCAGCATTCCTCAGAGTTGTCCTTAAAACTGCCCTACTTATGACGAAACTAACTGAATTGTGAAGCAATGTAACAAATTCATAATAAAATATTACAACCAAATTACATTACATACAAATAAATCAAAAAATACATTAGTAAAAAGATTTTTTTTGAAAAAATACGTAAATTCAGATGTATGGACAAGCAACTTTGTGCTTTCGCATTGTTCAAATATAGGGAAAAAATCTTTCTGTATTTTAATTAAACTTAAATAAACCAGTACAAGGCCATTTTGATTAGATATATATGTATTGTTTATACAATACAAACAGTTATTTCTAATTTAATGCAACAAATATATTTACAATGAAACTATTTACCTTTAAATTGTCCCCCATAAATGGATTCACCACCAGTTCCATTACCTTAAAAAGATAAAAATTAGATAATTAATTTTTTATATTAAAAAAAAATATTTCCTTCAACAAAAGTAAACATATTATTAACTGACCAGCCACAAAATCTCCTCCTTGAATGACAAAGTTCTTCACCACACGGTGAAAAGGTGCTCCCTTGTAATGTAAAGGCTTTCCTGTGGTCTTACCGAGGCCTTTTTCACCTGCAAATTTTTTTTAACGATTTACTCATAGATGAAAAGACACAGATTCATATTTCTTCTACAACTAAAATAAATTAGTCTCTTCAGTCCCGAGGTACACATATGTGAACCTGCAATGTGTTTCATTTTTCTTATCGACTGAAGTAAAATTTTAACGAAACAATTCATGAATTTCAACATTTATGAATGTAGCTTGCATTTCTCATGAATAAATAAGTTAACAATCTAAAGTACACAAAGTGAAGGATACAATAATCTTTCCTATTTCGAGAAACAAAAGTCAATACAAAGATTTTAATGAAAGGTTAATGATAGAAATTTTTAATCTTCACTAACAATTGTTAACTAATAATGAAAGATAAAAAAAAAAAAAGGAATACCAGTGCAGAGAGCTCGAAAATTTTCACAAGTAATGGGACAGACATCAGCAAATAACTCAATGGTAATTCGACCAGCTAGGAAGGAAAAAAATATATCAGTAATGTAGACAAATATTCATTAGTAACAAATGGTATTAATGTTATTCATACAAAAGTTCATAACCCGATATGTTTTAAGATAATTAAGTCCTCAAATAGGAGACGTGTATAGCACTTTAATCTTTGTATACAATATCAAAGCATTTTATTCACATTTAATAATACAGAAGACTTCAAATTTACAAATGAACCAAAAATCTAGAAAAAATGGAATCTTTTTCAAATCTACTTTTCCCATAAAATTCTAAAAATCTAACAAAACTTATTTTGGCTGTAGAATGCCTATGAAAGTTAAAGTTAGAAATCTAATCTCAGCCTTTTAGAGGGTTTCATTCCAAAACTGATTATATAAATACACTTACTTGGCTTGAGAAGATTTGTTAAGCACTACATCAAAAATTAAATTGCATACATTGAAATTAGCCTGGTATATAAATAAGGTATTCCTAACATATACATTAATGTTGCAGACAGGTCCACAAGAGAATTTTTTGACAATTTTGATTTATATGCTGAAAATTTGCAATTTAAATAGTAACAAGAATTAATAACAACTCAGAACAAACATCTAAGATTATTTCACTTTTGCAACTATGCACTCGATCTTTTGAAAACCTTTTTGTATTATTCATGATAATTCTGCTTTCTTTACCTTTTCTTAAAATCATATAGAAAGAATAGATTAGTGATTAGCAGTATTCTGAAATAATCACTCTTTTCCAATTAGTTGAATATTCAAGATAAAATTAAATCACAATTTAATTTCCCTTTCCCTTCTCGAAATTACCTATTTTTCTTAAAGAACTCAACAAAAAATTCATAATTTTTCTGAGACCCCAATAGAATAGAGACCCCAATTCAAGAAATATTTTTGAAGAATCTTGTTATACTTATGAATTGATGAAATAGTATT
>JAOUZG010032726.1:905486-921943 GCA_026289955.1 Argiope argentata | reverse complement strand
ATATATATATATATATATATATATATATATAATGGCAAACATATATAATTATTTGATGAAAGCAGATAGCAGCGTCGTGGTCGAAATCATTGAGAAGACAGGTTGCATTTTTATTTGCAAGCGAAAGCGACATGCGCAACACAGAACAACACAAAATTAATTGACGAAAAAGCTGATTAAATTTTTATCCCTCTGAACTTATACCTTTAGATTTTACTATGGATATTGGACGAATGACAATCCCATGTACAGCTCGTGCAAGGGAATCACAGGGATCTTTTAATGGAATTTGCTAAGCTGGCTAATTTCTGTCCCTACATTTGGAGTGTGGGAAAGTAGCCGGCGTCTAGCTAATTCAGCAATTTTACAAAGCTTCTGTTGAATTAATTTACTAGAGCTAGTGGAATGGATTAGGAAATAAGAGAATATTTTAGAATGATATCACTATGGCTAAATTAAGATGAAGTTTGGAAATTAATTAGGATTAAAATTAAGAATTTAAAATATAATTACACACCCACGCACACACACACACACAATTATTGTAAATTTATTTTATTTAAATTATATTAACATCCAAATAAGTTCATTGTCTTTATTGAACCTATTCTTATATACTATGCTAAGCTTGGAACGATATCATAGAGAATTGCTTTTCCTAAGTGCATAACCCATTTTTATTTCCTTCGAGAACATCGATTAATCCATTTTAGCTTTTCTATTAAAAAAATAAATTTACAATCGCAAACTTCAAGTTATCATGTGAGAACATTATTATTTTTAAGTGATTGTTTGTCTAATTCATTTAAGTCACTAACCAATTTAAGTCGGTTTGAAACAATCACGAGACTTCTCTATCGGTCTCTATCCCCCCTCTCTACATATATAGGTATATATATATATATATATAATGAATTTTTTAACTCTCATTTTCGGTTTTTCTAACTGGCAAATGAAATTTTGGAGCTCGACCGATTTTGAGATGAAATAATAGCTATGATGTCACAGTTCTGAGTAAACATTTTAAAGACGATTATACTTTCAAAGAAGCTTATTTAATAATAAAGCAATGCTGGTAAAAACAGGTCAAACTTTTAAAAACGCATCTGCTTTCAAAGAAGCATACATTATATTAAGGCAATGCAGGTCAAAGCAGGTAAAAAAAATATGTGATTAAAAAATTATGATGAATATTGCCATTTATTCTTTGCTGATTGCCTACACGATTTCGAGCTTCAATTATTATTCAAAACCCCTCAACGAAAACAACATCATGTTCTCACATGATAAAAAAAGTATTTTTGTGCTATTTTAAAAGTAATGAAAACTGTTCAGAGTTCAGTTAATCACGTGGTCTTCTTGGGTGGAGCCAGCTGTCAATCATGCAAATAGCACGTGGTCTCAATGTTAATGCTAAATTATTTTCTTTTTATATTAGAAGCGAACTTGAATATCAGTACTATTCTGAGTGCGATCTTGGCTCTCTGCCAAATATTAGGGTATGTGTAGCTCTCTAGGCCTGCTACACTTAGTAGTCATATTAATATTTAACTGTCCTCGAATACGTAACCATGTACTTATCGAGTGTTATTTAAACTGTTATCAGAATTTTTCAGTCAAAATTTGTTGATATTACAAATAAACCACAAAAAGACAAATCAGTGTCTTCAAGTCACTTAAAACTCAAGCACTAGTTTTCACTATAAAAATAAATTATAGCAAATCAAGAAAGCAATAATTTTCAGAAACAACTATTTGTTCCGATGTGTGCATTCCATTGTGTATCAAATTTGTAGTAGATGAGTTCCATCACCAAATTCTCCCCATCAGTGAGTCAGCGGTGAGATAAATGATATTATCGGGCCAAGCTTTTTGAGGCGGGTAGAGGGCGCTACAACAGCTGCGTATTCAGAGTCACGGGTAACCAATGTGATGATTATTTTTTCAAAGACCGAATTCGCAACGTTAGGGTTCGTAGCCGTGTAACATAACCACTAGACAAAAGTGATCACTCTGGTCCGGAGGTTGTTAACTCGCTTACCAAGCTTTTACCACATATTCTACATCAGATGTAATTTACTAGGAAGAGATAACCTCCATATTTTATCAATTGTCACTGGGTTACTTATTTATACAGTTACATTTTACTTTTCATAACTACAACGAATGCATTCCATTGTTTAGCTTCTGTTTTATCAAAAATTCCATATATCTTTATATATATTCACTAAATTCCTGAACATCTTTTACACCATATACCACTCACTAGCTAGATTTTAAAATTAAAGAGTGTTCATTTTGAATGGTTTATCCTTTGTTTTGAAGATAGTAAAAAAAAAAAAAAAAAAAACCTCGAAAGTAATTTTAATTTTTTTATTCTAAAAGTATTGTTAACATTTATTCTTTAAATGACTGTTTATCAATTTTTAAATTTTCTCTCTGTATATATACATATATGTAATGATATTTCGCTCTAATTTTAAATCCGAATCAAATCCCAAAATTTTGTCTTAATTTAGCTCATAGTAAATTCTTTCTAAAATGTTATTTCCCAATCCATCCCACTTTACCTATTTAATAAATCAAACAAGTATGATATTATAATTAATTGCGTAATTGAATCCACGTGCCCAGTAGATGGATAATAAATCACTGGTGTAAATATTCTTTTAGAGGATTCCTTGGATGAATAATAAATCACTTACATAAGATAGGTTCTTTTAGAGACTACTACTTTCCCCTTGTTTAAAGGTCAAAGGTATAAGCATTCCTTTCAGATAACTACAGGAGTGTGATTTATGAGGATATCATAGTATATATGTCAAGAGAGAGATGTTATAGCTTTTTTTTTCTTGTATTTTGTGCTGTGCTGCTGAATAAAGCGAAATTATAAAGATAGTATGTGTTTATTTGATGATTTTCGTCTACGACTCTCTAAACTGCTTTCCAATCAAAAGTTATATATAATATATATATATATAATATTTTAAACTGTAATTTTAATTGTAATTAATTACCAAAGTTTTACCTTAATTTAACCCATAGTAACTTCATTTTAAAATGTTCTCTTATTTCCTGATCCCATTCCACTTTGTCTATTTAATAAATCAAACGAAGTTTTGTAAAAACACTCATCGGTTCCCACGTGCACAGTGAAGGAATTGATGATGCAAACAGATTCTTTTTTCTAAAGGATTCCCATGTTTCTCTTGTCTAAGTCAACAAGAGTGAGAATTCCTACCAAAATTCAGCACGTGTCAGATTTATGAGAATCTTATGGTGTATAAGACCAAGGATAAATGACTTCGTTTCTTTTTTACGCCTTTCTTTGTCTTTCTAACTTTCGTCTGTATTTGTGTTCGCGCTGCTTGTGCATTATGCGTGCCTTTTGATATAGAATAAAAACGACTTAAAAATTCAGCATGTCTTCTCCCTGATTTTGGTTTTGCGTTATATATATATATATATATATATATATAAATTAAAAAATTATTAAATTCCGTTCTTTAAATTAAATTGGAGGTTAAATGCTTATAATATACTGTCCAGTTATAAAATCCCATAATTTTTGCTTGAAATGAGGAAAATTAATTAATTCATATAAGCATTCACTAGAATTTTTAATTTTTTTCCACCTAAGGAAAAATAATTAATCGATAATTGCAATAAAGCGATAAGAATTGATATCCCAGAATACGTGTGTATACAGAAGAAATCAGAAAGAAATGGCTCACCAAAAGCATGACATCTTTCTCTTGCGGCCGATAGATGGCGTTGTAAATACTTTTATCATGCAGAACAAACAATGGAGAATCAGATTCGACAGAAAAGTCTTTCCATTTGAGGCTCTTTCCGCCATTCTGGAACAATTCCATTCCACTATTCATGGACTGGAGGGAAAAAAGAAAATGTAAATTAATGAACAGTATCCTAAAATATTTTTTCGTTAAGACAAAATGATTAGAATTTACACCAATAAATCATTCGATTATGATATGATAATAGGTAAATATTTTTTTAAACTGTAAATTGTAATATAAATGGCGAGATGCATCCATCCGATAATCTAGATTGGATGATAAAAAACATTAACAGTAAAATCATGACGTTGATAGCGGGAAAATAATACGCTAAATGCTTTTGTCTACTTTGCATTCGTTTTCTCGGACAAAGTCTTACCGAAGAGATGATCTCGGCGAGAGACTCGTAGTTGGCCGCTGCAATGGCCACGTAGCTGGTCTGCAGGTCCAACCAGGGACGGACACTCTTCACAGACGCCGGCTCCGTCTTCACCTGAGGGGGGGGAGGAGAAATAAAGTGAATTTACAGCAAGAAATCATCAGAACAAGTAAGAAATGGTGCTGAATCTAATCGCACGATATAGGAAATGTCATCAAAACAGGATAAGAGAAAAATATGTTTATCTATACGTAGATTAAAATGGTCTTTTGAAAGGGTCTGTATGTTTAAACCACAAGAACTCGAGAAATAGCTAACGGATATTGGAGATACTTATACCATTTAGTATTTACTGGGGAAGGTTTTAGTACATTAAATTCATATTGAAATAACAACAGATAATTGCGATATTAACTTTGCACTTACCCGCACATGCGCAGAAACCTCAAACTGCGCATGCGCAAATAGCAAATGCTTTAGTATGAATATGCGTTACATTTCTTTGTTTATGTTTGATTTCAAACAGAGAATCAAATCTCATTATGTCCCCAAAATCCAACCTTGGCGGAATATGAAAGAAATCTCCCATTAGCGAATATCGGAGAAATGATGTCTACACTTGGGGAAGGAGAGTCTCTTGATGAGCGAAATAACCGTTTTTTTTAAATCGCACTGCAACCGAATTGCGGAGACAGAATGAATCTCCTGAGGAGCGAAACGATCACCTGTGAACATATCACATTTTCCCCTTTGTAACAATCTAAATATTTCTTAATGTGTGCTATAAAAAATTGTTTTGTAGCTATTTTTGATCATTTCTAAATATAGTTTTATGTTTGTGTGATGTGTAACATGTCCATGCCATATAGGTTAGACGATGGACTTAAGTTTAAAGCTAATTTCTCTTCTTGGATGCTAAGCCACAGGCAAAGCCAAGCGGCTACTGTTAGTAGTGGATAAGAACAACCATAAATGTATTTAACAATTAGAAACGAAAGTAGTCATAGAACATTTGAGGTAAAAGTCTGACTTAGGTACAATAGCAAATAGTCCTTTTCTCACCCCCCAAAAATAAAATCCTAGAGAAAAATTAAATGATATTTATGTTTTTTAGAATTAAAACCAGGTGAACCAACTCCAGTAATTACAGAGGATAAAATCAATAAAGTACTAACTGTAATACTTTATCGCAAAGCATGCATTGGTTGGGAGGAAAGTTTGTTAAACATTGCATTTGAATCTTCGAGTTCAACTTCGAATGCAACATTTCGAGTACAAGATAGATTTGGAGATAACACCAAATAGCAATTAAGATAGCAAATAGCACGATTTAAGCTCAATGATATTTCTTCTTCTAAAGTTGCCAAGAAAGACTACATTTACAGTTTATCATTGTGTAATCTACACGGTTTATGAGACTGGAATATCCAATCATGTAGTAACACGAAATCTGCAATGATAAAAAAAAGGACTGATATGTAATAATTCAGGAAACTTTACATTGCTTCTGTACGCATTTTGTGAACCAATGTATCAGTTTGGTAAATGAATCAATATCCATCTCTAAATATGCAATTTTTCCTTTGTTTGTTGATGTTTCTTATGAAGCTCGCTGAGGTAGTCAGCGATTTAAGCCTAGCTCAGCGTCTCTTGTTTGTAGTAGTGCCAAACAGGGCCAAGAGTACGACTTTTGCTACGCACTCATCACATTCACTTGCACAGCCTCTTTTTGCACGGGGGGTGCATTCATACACCTCACATATACAGAAGAACAACCATACTCGAACCGGGATGCCCAGATCATGAGGATGATGCGCTACCCTTATACCAGGACGCCGGGTTTCATTTCTTTTATAATGTTAACTTAGTGATAATTACCATTGAATTTGCATCTGCTTATGGACTCCATTTTACATTTCATTAATAGCACTTTGAATATATAATATTTTTCTGTGTGTGGTATAAACCATTGAAATAAAATTCCTAATTTAAAAGATTCACTAGATAGGTGTTGAAATTATTCTCGATACTGAGTATACAAAAACTTACACATTATTCTCAATACTCAAGCTTTCTTTGCTCCATTTATAAAGATAAATCAAATGAAAACAGAAAAGTGGTTAAAATTTGATATAATTTTGTGTAAGTATGAAGAAAATGGCGTATATAAAAAAGGCCCCCTACTGCAGAATGGATTTGCCCAAGGTAATTTGTATAGGACCACGTAATATGTCTGTGCAATGGATAAACAATAGAGACAGCAGACATTCAACAGGTATTTCATATGCAACTTTATCATAAGTTCTACTAAAAAATTTTTTTCTTAGTAGCAAAAATTGCTTGAAATTGTATCGACCAGTGACGGAGGGTACAGAGAACACTCAGTATCACTGATTCAAATACAAGATAGTACAAGTGTTTCAGCAACGCTTGAAATAGTTTTGTATCATGGCCCATCGTACACTGAACAAATAGGCGAAGATTGGTGGATAATTTTAGAGCATCCACCGTGCAGTCCTGACCTTTCCTCCTGTGACATATTTCCTGATGATGATGGCGTGCCCGTTTTTACAATGGTAAGGGGGGCGCAGTAGCTTCTGAGGACATGGACCCCTGAGCTCCCGAAGGTAAAAGTTTGACTTCTAGCTCATATGAGAATGACACACACACACTCGCTTGCATAACCCAATTTTACAGAGGGGAGGGAACGTTCGCACACCTCACAGATAGTGCACATAAGAACAACCTTCTTCTTCTGTACAGCCGACCTGCCCGCCACAGGTGGCAGTATCGACAGAATTTGTTGTGGCCGACTGTGGACTGCACATAAGTACAACCATGCCCTAACCGAGACTTGAACCCGGGATTCCCAGAACACGATGAAGACGCGCTACCTCTGTGCCAGGATGCAGGGTTTTGAGTTCATTTTTTGCTCAAAAAAGAATTGAGACATTAGTCTTTTTACCCTCGGAGAGCAATATCATGGGCAGTGTTTGACTGAATCTGGCTTCAGGATCAGTCAAATAGTTTCAACGAATAAGATATCCACCTTTTATTGAACCAAAGAGCAAATACTTGTGTAATTTTGCTGATTATTTTTAAAAATAAACTATGCCATTTACATTCTGCAGCACTTAGTCACTTTTGATTTGATCTATGCCTTTTCATTTCGGTGCATTATCCTATTATCATAGATATTATTATTAGTTGTTAGCATAGCTCGTGTATCGTAATATGTCGAGATGTAGATAAAACGTAATCGATCGTGAGGGCTAATTTATAACATTTATAAACAGTGACGTAATGGCAAAGGGGAAAAGGCCTTAAAATGCCTGAGGCACAATAGCGAGTCACCACTCGTTTCATGAAACTTTTTAAAGACAATTACATCGAGAATTTGAAAAAGGAATGATACCAAGTTCTAAATGCCATTTGTATTCGGTAAGCTACTGATAACGGATGGGGTCGTAAAAAATCATAATATGCCTCTGGCGCCACCTGCTCCCGCTACGCCTCTGTGAACAAGGTTTCTCTCTTTTTATTTAATTTGCCATTTAGCATTTCTCTCGTGAAATCGCTCTCTTAAGATGTAAATTGTCGAGGTCAAACATTGAAAAAAAAAGATATTTACATCAACTTTTCGTATTTTCCTCCCTGGTATCAAACTACAATAAAAAAATGAAATCTACGGTCGCAAATTTTAAGTTATCATATAAGAACACTACTATTCTTAAGGTCATTATTTATTATGATATTTTTACTCTTAATTTTAATCCTAATTAATTTCCAAAGTCCTATTTTAATTTAGCCCATAGTAATATCATTCTAAAATATTCTCTTATTTCCTGATCCATTCCACTCGCTCTAATTAATTAATTCAGCAGAAGCTGTGTAAAATTGCTGAAACAGCTGAACGCCTGTTACTTTCTCACACTCCGTGGGAGAGATGAAAATTGCTGACCTAAACAAAATACCTTTTAAAAGATCCCTGTGTTTCCCTTGCCTCTTCGGCGTCTGTCATGGAAATCCTCATTGAAATCTGATTTTATAAGCTCTATAAAAAATATTTATCCCTGTCCAAGTCTTGGTATTTAAGACCAGGGATAATGATTTCCCGTCCCTTTTTGTACACTTAGCTTTCGTGAATTCCGTGTTGTGTCGTTCTGTGTTGTGCTCGTCGCTTTCGCTTGTAAATAAAGCTTGCTCCCGTGATGGAATAAAAAGAACTGCAAAATTCACCCTGTATGCGTCATGATTTCGGCTACGACTCTACTATTTGCTCTCAACAAATCATTTAAATGTTTTTCATATTTTCAATTTTTCTAGCTGGCAAACAACGTTTTGGAGCTCGATCGATTTTGAAATGAAGAAAAAAAAAAAAAAAACCCACCCATAGTTTTACTAACTATCGTCACAGGCGTAATCTGATGACCTCGTGCTTGTTTCAAATCGGCTTAAACTGGTTAATGACTTAAATTAATTAAGACAATTCGTAAGAATTTAGGGAATGAATAATTTGGAAATCAAGTTGTAATATCTTGTTGGCGATAAATCGCTAAATGTGATAAACTTCTACATTATTTTTTAATAACCTAAAAGTGCTAAATCGCCAATTTGTTGCCCACTCATTTTGAGGCTTCATAAACCTCAAACGAAAACAACATCATGATCTCGCATGATAGTAACCACATGGACGCTTCCTTAGCAAGCAATGAATCGAACGGACTCGGTACCTCGTCCAGGTAGGTGTAGTGGTCCTCCTCCTTGAGCGTCTCGTAGATGTCCTCCATTTTCTTGTCCTCGATCTCACCTCTGGGCCCAGAGAGAGCGGAGGGGCGCTGCGGCTTTTTGGGGGTTATCAGGGAACGGATGTCACCTGTTGCAACGAGAAAATTACTTAGTTTCGAAACACAAAATAAGTCGAATTCTGCAAAAATAACAAAGTTGATTCACAGAAATTTACAAAAAATGTCTTTTACTGAAAATGGAAACAGTAAACAAATTTAATAATTTGGGGTGTCTCAAAAGTTTCTTTCTCATCGCACTGTGAATGGCGTTATCTGGCTCTGCTTGTGAAAACACGCATTCTTATACATATTAGCCGTCTGTGTCATCATTATCAGTTGTACCAGAGTTCTACTACACACCAAGTAGGGACTGCACTCCAAAAAAAGCTATTTTGCCCATTTGGTAGAATTGGGAAGACCTTAATTTCCTACGAGCTTCTTTCTCAAAGTGAAACAATAAATTCTACGCAATACTGTCATCAAGTGGATCAATTAAAAGTTGATATAAAAAACAACCTACCAGAATTAATGAACCGATGAGAAGTTTTTCATCATGACAACGCGAGACTACCTATTGCATTTGCTGTAAGAGGAAAGTTCTTACAGTTTGATTTATATTTTCATCGCGTCAATCATACTCTCCAGATCTCGCTCCATGTGATTATTACTTCTTCCTTTTCTGGAAAAATTCTCATCACAATCAGCGCTTTAATTCCCTCGGTGATATAAAAGCATACCTTGGGGATTATTTCTTGTGAAAAAATAACAGCTTTGGAAAGAAGGTATAATAGAGTTTCCGGAGAGAAGGAAGAAGATAATAGAGTAAAATGGCTCTCGTATAAATAAAATAAACGGCATCTTAAAAAGTAAATATTATGAATTTATTTCATATTAGAAATAAGAAAGAAACTCATGGGACACCCTAATAATTTCAATATTATTTGAAATAATTAGGTATTTATTGATGTACATTAGATCACATTAAACGACAGTTTAAATAACTACAAAAACATACTGAAATTTAGTTTGTCTATGTATGCAACTTCTAAGAATTACCAATACCCTACCTTGGCTTCCTGAGTGAACTGAATGATAGAACCCCCACAAAAAATAAAATTTCATTAATTTAATGTATAAAAGCCTTCTGTAGAGTACATATGTCGATTATGCATATTGAAGTACAATCTGTCACCGGCGGTAATTCCAGATTGGAAAATCATCTTTAATATCTGCATCTTTAAAAAAAGCAAAAACTTTCAACTTATAATGCAAAACATCACCAAATCCTAGACGTTCCCAGTATGAATCACAAAGTATTTAAAATTCTTCCTAAGAAATCATGACTTTCTGATTTGAAAATTCTTAAGTCTACATTAAGTTAAAGTCACGGCAAATAAAATTTATTGAAGGTCAATTTTAAATATATATTTGGTTGAGTCCATGCACTTCAGTAAATCTTCCATCACTGTTACAAAAAGGTGCGCGCCGCCATCAGCAATAATAGGCACAGAAAAGCAGCAATATCAATATCATGAGAACTTGCCTATATAAAAAGCACCTTAATTTACTACATTAAATCATGTTAAAATCGTGTCAAATTACATTTAATAACATTCATCTTTAAATAAACATTTGTTTTCGGAGATTTTGGAGCGCGAATCAGTGTCTCCGTTAAGTCCTCCGCCTACTAGTACAATCCTCGGATCTACAAGTATTCGAACAAATATTCAACCAAACCTTCCTTTTCATAGAATTAGGCTGTATCCTTAATAATTTTGAAAATCTGTGTACACAATGTTAATCTCCGAGGCCTGGTGGCAAGTACTCGGCTTCCAAGACTTCCAAGTTCGATACCCAGTTAAGCCGGAGAAATGTATGTTAAATCTATCGATGTCAAATACCCTCCCACTGATATGAAGCGGAAGTTTGAAGAGGAGAATGTCAGTTCAGGTGTCTTCCTCGTCTTTTCATAGCGATTCAAAATTACGAGATATATTTAAAACAGCCCTAGTGATAATTTAAAAACGGGACATTAATATAACAAACCAAATCTAAATTATAAATCAAATATTATTCATTAAAGACATTGCATTTTTCCTTTATCGGAATCGCAAGCACGCGAATGTATAGACTGACAGATAGCCAATCTGTAAATGGATGTGACTCAAATTCTGATACGGATCTGCACTTAAGAAATTTATATTCTATCTCAATTTTATCTGTCTTGTTCTTTACATTTTAAAGTTCAATCAGGTTCAAATAGACAGATAAATATTCTATGGATTCAATCAATATAAAAATTGGGAGAAATCTACAATATTATATAAAATCTTCATATTAAATTTTCTCATTCTACCTCAAATATATAAATTATCGTGTTTACAGACAGACAGACATGATTTTAAAAATGTATTTTCGGTCTCGGTTAAAGATTGAAAAGGGGAGAATCTCCAAAACTTTGAATTCGGATTTTTTTAACGATTATACAAATTTTTCCTTTTATGCTCCGCAAATGCGATAGAGAAAAATAATATTCAAAAGCGCAAACCAGACTTATGTGATCTAATATGAACACAATGTGTGGCAAATTACGAGTTTTCTGCCTATTTTGTTACCAATTATCCAGGAAATGTAGCGTCTACTCAAAATATTCAAGCAACTGTCTTCTGAGGATGCTCGTGAATTGTAGGCGTTAGAATTTCATAAAATAAAGACCAACTAAATTGAGCTTAATTTACAGCATCGGAACAACTTTGCATAAACATTTATTAAATAAATCATTTAGAGCTTTTTTAAAAAAGCCTATTACTGAAATTAACGCCTGGGGGTTGTTTTAAGAGTGGGAGCACTGACCTTGACTATAAAATCGTCTGCAACGTGGCTGCAGTTTCGTTTAATTTCGTTTATTTATATTAAGGACGCGTTTTAAAGTAAAGTGAAGGTTATTTCTCTATCTTATAACTTTAAATAAGCAATTCTTGTATGTATATATAAATTTATTTTGTGTATATCGAAAACAGCTCAAACGGTTGGATCAAATTTTAAAGCTAGATAAGGTTTTCCTTTCTAAGTTTATATAAATGAATGTCTTTCCTTAAGGGAAAAAACGTGATTTTAAAACAAAAGAAATTATGATAAATTATTAGAACTTTTTTATCATGTGAGAACATAAGATGATTTCGGTTTGATGCTTTTGTAGCCTCAAAATGCATAGGTAAAAAATTGGTGATTTATCGCTTTTTTTACCCAACAATAGTTCGTTTTTAGGGTTATTAGAAAATAATGTAGAAGGTGGTCCCATTTGGCGATTTATCGCCAAAAATCATTTAAAAATAGAAATTTAATTGCTTAATTTAATTGTCTGTTGTACGTTAAATCCATCAGGACCAAACGTCCTCCCGCTGGTGTGTTGTGTTTTGGAGAGGGAGTTGCCAGCTCAGGCGTCGCCCTTGTTGTCTAACAGCAGTTCAAAATTAAGAGGTCCATCCCAAAATTTCTCAAGTGTTGCTTTACAACGGGACGTTAATATAACTAAACTAACAGAACTCTTTGAGTTTGAAAACACACTTAAAAAATGTCTGTTTGTTCATCTGCCTGTGATATGGATAACTAAAAACCTGTTTCAGCTAGATCAATGAAATTTGATGCATGGTCTTTCCATGGTTTTTGCAAATTTCTATCAAATTTTTAGCAAAATCCATTGCAAGAAAATCTGTTCAGTTATTAATTAACAAGATTACTACGAAACGGAGACAGATAATTTGGTACATAAATTTAACATCTAAAGTGTAGACACTTATCAAATTTTGAGCCAAATCCAACGGAGGATAGACAGTTTTTTTATCTCTACTTTCAGCAATGACTTAAATATATTAAATTTGGTGTATGAAGTTGCGACTGCGACTGTAGTTCTACATTAAATTTTGGTTTCAACTTATTGGGGGGGGGGAAATTCGTCAAAAAGACAAACTCGATTTTGGGGTACCGTATGCATTTATTAATTGCCCCCTAAAAATAGCCAAGGCAGGAATTGTAGATTCAGTAAAAATACAACGATTAATATTTCGAAACCTTTGCACGCCATTGCCATTCAAAGCGTTTTCTACCTGATCCAAAATCCACAATTTTCTGCCGAATGTGAGGATTATTATCGCGCCAGAACATGATGTTATTTTGGGGATGACGCTTTTCGCGTCAACAAAAATGCGTGGGCAATGAATTGAAATTTTATTATCTGCACGAGCATATAAAAAAATCAGCTTTTAAGAACGCGTTGCCATGGCATTTACAAAAGCTCTGATTAAAAAAATTAAGTCAATGACTACAGCAAACAAAACCTAGAAAAAATGTCATTTTGAGCACGTGATGATATGAGATGAAACAAATAGGGAATGCGATATATTTTTTAAACAATCAATGCGAGATCAAATATTTTGGATCGTTTGCAATACCAAAGTGACTCATTCGATGAAGCAATTAAAATGAATAAAAGTATATTTTAACTCGCACGAGCACGTGGTGCTTGGCCGTTCCAGAAATGATGTTCTGACATGATACATTGAAACATGCATGGCAGATTTCATTTTAATCTTTTATTAGAGATTAAAATGGTTCTCTTCAGACTTTTATTTTAAACATCTATATGTTTAGAATTCATAAACTTCATATGAAATTTAAAAGTTTGAATCTAATGCAAAATAGATGGAGAAAGGAAGAGTTAAATCTATACGAAAGATCGAAAACGTGTCTCTCACCCAGATTCGCATATTCCTTGTTTGCTGTGGAGTGATCGCCGGCTTCTGACTTCGGAGAATCGCCAGAACGGGATCGAGACTCGGGAATCTGTAAAAAAATAATAATAATATTTCTTGTCCTTTACGTAAATTACAGACATTTACTTCGTTGTTTATTACGTGCATGCAATCATGCTGTTCGTTTCAATTTTCTGAGACAACCACTTTTCGACGATTCTATCTCGTTAAGGGAAGAGACGCGGAATAATGAAAGCATTTCCGGAATTCGTCTTTTTTTGACCTGTCGTGGTCGCAAAGCCCTCCATGTCGAGAGTAATACCACTGGGGGTGCTGGGGCAGAGGTGATCGTTCTCTATTCCAGGTCTAAATTACGATCAGGGATAAATGAATGAATATGCATGATTGAACCCCCTAAAAAGAGTTGTGACGTGTGTGTAGCTAAATCATACTCTCGGCCCTAGATGGCGCTACTTGTAAAACAAAGAGACGCATATCTCCGGCTTAAAATCTTTTGATGTATCAGCGGGACTTGCACATGGAAAGTGCCATAAGAATAATAACTACATTTTATCGTTGGATGTAAATGTATTCTCCTTTCATCATCTCTCTCACCCTTACTTTGACGGATTAAACCCATCCTAACGCATCCGCAAAAGCGTGAAACGTATTAGAATCCGTTATCAAACAATAGTCAAATGCTGAACTGGTCACTTAGAATTTTTAAAGTAGGGGTTGTATGTTAAAAAGTTAAAGTTTTGTGAAAAAATATTGAATATATTTTTTAATTTAATATTTTTAATTCCTTTTCAGTTTATTCTTCCAAAAGTTTTATATATATATATATATATATATATATATAAAATTTTGCATGCTCATTACTTAGTACTTTTTCACATATTTAAATGAGATTTACTCAAATTCTAAATTTTTGCAGAATTTTTAATACTTTTTAATTAGTTGGGAGCATGCGAAAAGGCGCCAAAAAATTAGACGTACGCCTGAAGAAATGTCGCCAAAAAATGCATATCATTAGGTTTTACACAAACTGGCGCAAGTCTTGGTAAATTTTTTCTTTTGGTAAAATTTTAAAATCCTTGGCAACCGTTGCTCGTGTTCTGCTAATGGAAAATGCAGATTTTTTTTCCAAAAAATATCGTAAATTAAAATCTAATAAGCATTTTTTCAAATTTGATGAAATATTTGTGTAATATCTTCTGCCGTTCCTGAAGTAAAGAATAACCATCTGTTTATATAAAACTATTCTTTAATTTTTTCCCAATCTCTTGAATGCTTTGTGGTGTGAAAGAAATTGAAAATATCATGTTATTTAACAGTTAAACTCTAATATTTTAAAGATTAAATAGAAGTAGAGCTTTGTTTCTTTTTCAGGGTCTAGGAGATACATTTATTAAGTTATTTTGAAGAATTTCAGCCAATCCATTTCATAAACTTTCAAACAAAAAAAGATTTTTGTTTCTTTATGCCTCATTTTAACACCCTCCCTTCAAAAAAAAAAAAAACCAATCAATCTTAAAAACACTTTTAACATTTAACTGGTGCAATTTGGTTTCATTGATAGTTTTTTTTAAAAAAAATCTATTTTATGCAACAATCCAAAAACATAATAATTTTAAGGTGTTTTTTAAAATTAAAAAGGCATATATTTATAATATATAATGTCCCATATTCGTATCAAATATGGAAATGCCATATTCACCTTTTCACGATAATAAACAATTTCAAAATGAATCAGGTAAATTCTCACCTTGGGTGGGGGAGGTCTGGCGGGAGATGAGAAAGGCTTCGATATTCTTGGTGCGTGTGGAGGCGGCGGTGGCGGCGGCGGGTGCATGACCTTCGCTTTGGGTGGTGGGGGTGGTTTGGGAGGAGGGTCTTTCGTTACCGTCGGGCGGTTCGGAAGAGCGGAACAGGAAGGAGTCCTGACCAAGGAAGGCTGGAAGAAAAAAGAGACAATTATATTGGCGACAAAATGAAATTAAAATTATTGATTGAATTTTATTTATTTCGAAATGTAAGACAAAAAGTGAGTGTTTCAAAAGTAAGAGACAGATTGAAACCAGCATGAATGCCCCCTGTCACAAAAAAAGTATACTTTTTAATAAAGAATTTATCCTATAGAATGCCGTGCAAGGCATTGGTGTACAGTGGATACGAAATATTAACCTCTGGAGTGAAATCCGCATTTCTACTGAATATACCGCCCAATACTTGACGAGTGTTTTGGCGATTAATCCATGGTATCCGGGTAATAGTATCTGGAAATCAAATTTTGTGCTTTAGAAACGTTTTTCTCAGCCGACTGGAACAAAGATTTGACATAAAACGGCGTTCGTAATCATACATTCCCAAAATAAGTTTTCTGGATTTAAGTCATTGCGTTTTTAGATTATCTCGCTTACACGTCTCTGAAAGGACACACTGACAGATTCTCAGCTCTTTGTTCGATTTAACTCAAAATTTCGTTAGGGTATACATTTTATATGTCTAAACTGCATACCAAAATTTTATTTATTGAGCCCTCTTTGCTTTGCATTTATCGTGCTAACTTATATTTGAACAACCGGATAGACAGACTTTCTGTTACTAGATTGTAGTCAAAATTTCAAATAAATCTTCTTACTTGACGTTAAGATCGTATTACAAATTTCATCGGTCCAGCTCAAAGAATTTTTTTTCAATTCCTACTATTAGTTCACACTATCCCTGTTTATATATA
>JAOUZG010032726.1:895380-905386 GCA_026289955.1 Argiope argentata | reverse complement strand
ATATATATATATATATATGGATCCATTTCAATTCAAATTTCACTTTCTATAACTTTATCCTGAGGTGGCACCTCGAAATGAGGATGAAATGCTTCCAGAATCGGTCGTTGGATCACTAATAGGCTGAATCACTGTTAGGCTGCTCTTAAAGTACAACCATCCTACGGGGAGGGTTGTACCGTGGCCGATGATGACAGGACTAAACCAAAGTTCCCACCAGTGTTGCTATCGCGGTGGTCCGTTCATTCAGTTTTATGGTTTATTCCATGTGCTTATGGCGGGTCGGAGGGTCTGATAGGACTTTCTTAATAATGAAGATAGAAAAATGAATCCAATTAGTCAAATTAGCGCTTCATTAAGACGAATAAATTTTGTATTTAAAGAATTTCGTTAACTGTAATATCCATGAGGGGCTGAAAAATGGTTTTCACGTCCTAATTTCGAATGTTTTTAGCATCAACCATTTATGCTGCCAGAAAATGACTCAGATGTAAAGGAACCTTTGCCTTCCAGTTTGCTGAGAGGAATACTTACCTTTCGAAACCCACTTCGAACTAACAAACTTAACGGTTTACTTACCCTGTTTTTCTTTCGTTCTGCTACTGTCCCTGCTTTTCTTGTGGGCAGAGTATCCACTTTACGGCAATCCAAAAGTGAACAGTTAGCATCTTCATCTTGCATGTCCCCAGTTAACTGCGGCAAGGCAGACAAACTTCTAGCCCTATTGTAGTTTCCCCTTCCAGGATGGCTGGACACCATGTAATGGCCTTCTTCTGTCGGCGTGCTGTCCCCACTGGTCATCGGATCATTGGCGAGATCCATCGGATGGACGATTTCCAGGCTTAGACGATTTCTGTCAAATGATTGCTTTTTCCAAGCTTTGGGGTTTACTTCTTTACCGGTTGGGGCAAAGGATCCGCTTTCCTTGTTCCTTTTTAGAAGCTTTTTGAGGGAAAATCGGTTTTTCTTGGTCTTGGTAGGCGTTTCCTCCTGAGCTAGAACATCTGGTACAGTGTTCGGTATAAGCCTCGACAATGCTGAAGTTGCCGATTTCTTTATGATTGGATAGTTCTCCCCTGAGGTATTAATGGGCTTAGTCTTCACTTCTGAACGAGAAATGTTGGCCGATTTCATAGCCGAATCCCTCCTGGCTAACTCTAGTTCGAGAGCCAATGCAGCCAATTTGGACTGTCTATTGTTGATAGCCTCATCATCAGAGCCATCTCTGTTAATATTTTGAATATCCTGAGAATAGTTTTCTAGCGTGTCATATTTTATGGGTGATTTTGGACTATGTTGTTCTTGATGGTCGTCATTAGTTCTTGAAGCAACTTTGAAATCAGACTGATGGTGCATTTGATCTGTAATTTCTGAAGGTATCACAGAAATTTGAAGCTTCTGTTGATTATCACTAGTTTCTGATGATCTAATAGGAGGCGGAGGTTTGTTTTCTGTCATCCGATGAGATCCTGATAGCATTTGTTGCTTAGAAGAAGAGGCGTTAACTGCTATAATGTTCCCCAAATTAACATCTACGGGAGGGTTGGGAACTGGTATTGATTCAGTGGCAGGAATTTTAGGTCTTGATGTATTCACAGGGTCAACTGCAGTATTCAGAAGCTTAGAGGTACGTTCAAGCTCTGTAAGTTTATTACTGTCAATTGAATTTATTGATCTTTTCTCCACTGTGTTCGATTGGTTCACTGGAGTTTTAATATTTTGAGACATGACTTTTTCTTTTTCCTTATTCTCTCTAATAACCTGATCACAGCTCTGAATGTTTGTAACATTTTTCTCAACTACAGCTTGGGGGCCAATAATTGGTATTATGTCTTCTTCAGAAGAAATTGCACTTTGCATTTTGGCAGCAACAGAAGAGTCTTTTTCTGATTCCTTGATGTTTCCGGAACATGTTTGGTTGAGTTTCTTTATTTCTTTAGGGCTGTATTTATCTGACTTCTGTTTATCTGTAGGAGAGATTTCGCCGACTGCAATGATACTTCCGGTAGAATTTCTAGCAGATATGTTTGTATCCATGTAAGAGTTTCTAACAGATACAAGGGCATCTGCCGAAGAATTTCTATTGGATGCATTTACATCTATGGGGGAATTTTTAACAGTTACCTGAGCATCTGCAAAAGAGTTTCTACAAGGCTTGTTTATTTCAATGGGCGAACTTTTACCAGATCCATTCGTTTCGCAAGAGGGGTTCCTTCCGGATCCCTTAGTGTCTGCGGGAGAACTTGTCGAAGAGTTTCTACCAGATGATTTGACATCTTCTGAAGACACTTTAGTGACTATTCGGACATTTCTCATTCTGTAGGGGGTTCTCTCTTGCAAATCCACAGCGTCAGAGTCATCTGAGAGATTGGAAACATCCCCTGATGTGGAAGACCCCCCATCGTACTTCTTGTCACTCTCGAGACTACTGAGGTCAGGTCGAGGATAGTTGCCATGGAGGAACGAAGAACAGGGCAGAATCCGGGATTCTTCAGTATCGTGGAATGATTCAGAATCTGTGGAATCGCCCGCTGTGAGCCTGCATGTGGAATAATCCGAATCTGAACTGTGTTCTGAACTCAAAATATTGCTATGTTTGCTGACTTCTGACACAAATGAATAGGTTCTGGTGTTTAAGGGACTGAAGCCGTCGTTGAGCAATTTCCTGCAACCATCATTTCCGGAATTGTCGTTGTCTGATGGGTGATCATGGTGAGTTTTTGTTACATTGGAACCATGCAGATACGATTTGAGAGGTTCCATCGAAGAGAAGTAGTATTGGTTCAACTTTTTATCTTGTTGGATGTCGTTGTAGGTGATATTCCTGAGTGTTTTATCTGTTGGCTTACAGGGACTGCTGTTGTTCTTGCTGATGGTTAGATTTTCATTGTTTTTGTTGTTACTGGACGTTTTGGATGAGTTCTTGTTCCTGTTGTTATTGGACTGAAGCGTGGAAGAACTGTTGTTGTTGTTCTTTGTGTTATGAGCTATATTGTTACTCTCAAGCAGTTTTTTGGAGGCATTGAATTCTGTATTGTTACGTGTGATGCGGGTTATCTTCCTGTCCTCATCTGTATCATCAAGTAAATCTAGATCAACCGATTCATCATCTGAGCCCATTTCCCAAGGCGACTGGTCAGAGTCATAGTCATTACCACCATAGCCAATAACCATGGCCTCTTCTGAAGCGAAATCCACACTAGGACGACTAGAATGAAAGAAAATTATGATCTAATTAGTTTCTAGAAGAATTTTAGTATAACAAAAATATAAAATCTCTCATTTTTTTAATAATGTATCATAAATTTATTTCAAATATTCAAAGATTTTCTGGATGAAAATAATGTGCATTTATTATTCTTCGTCAATTAATTTCGAGAGTGGTTTATATAATGAAAAGTGGGAGCTTGCGTTTTTAATAAACTGATATTTATATTTTGGTGAAATATTATTAAATTAAAAATTTAAAACCAAACCAACTCTTTATAATCTCTTTTTTTTGTAGAAATCTTCTGGATTGCTTTAGTGTTAATTTTAGTAATATTAAATTTTAAATATATATAATTACATTCTATTAATTTTAATGATTCTTTATTTTATTTATTTATTTATTTTTGCTTCAAAAGAAAACAAAGAAAGGTACTTTTCCGTTTGCCGGGCGGCTATGAAATGTCGCCAAAGAAATTTGGCAGAATTCTACTTTATTTGGCGATTTTTCGCTTTAAAATGGCTGTAAAAAATTTGGCAGAATTCTACAAATATTTGGTGATTTTTCACTGCCACCCGGCTAACGGAAAAGTGCCCAAAGAAATACTGTAAATAATTTTTATAGATTCTTTTTTTAAGTCAAAAGTTAAGAAAAGTATACAGTTAGAGTAGAAGTTAATTTTCAGTTAAAAAAAACTACTCGAGAGAGAGATAAAACGCCAATTTTAGAAAGAATACTTAAGTTCAGTGGTGCAACTATGCAATGGAAGAGCAGTTCAAATGCCAGGAACCCACGCCTTTGAAGGCTCGACTCAAATTATTATATTTACATATATAGCTACTCTCATACTTTTTAGGACTGAAAAATGGACTTGTTTACGGTTATAGTTATGCCCTATCTACATTGATATGCATATATATTTTAACAAATACAATATTTTCTCTGCACAAGTGAGGAAACAAAAATGAAAAAAAGTAGTTCCCTACTTTCGTTGCTTCTTATCGGTTGTCTTGATGAGAATCCCCCGATTTGGAGGTGGCTCGGATTCCTGCCGAACTTGTTGCTTCGGTGGTGTCTGAGATCCGAAGTCCCTGCGGGCTACCCTCTCGTAGATGGGATCGCTCAAACGCCATTTCAGAGTAGACGATATTCCCCGGCTCTGCGGAAAAAGAAATAGCAGACGATAATTTTTTTTCATTGTGAAATGGTTTGTTAAATATCAAACAAAGTTATTGTTATTATCGCCATGTCAGATGATATTTCGCCAAATGTGGCAACCATTCTTCTTGTAAATTCTGATTTTTGTTTCGTATTCAGTCTTGTTTGTGTCTCGTTTGGTTGTGAGCGTTCTATGGTGAGCGTCTTGTAATGGAAAGTATGGAACTGGTAATTAAAGATTTTGGAATAGAAATTTGTTTAATCATTCAGAAAACAAACCAGTACTCGTCGAAACTTTATTGAAAAAGTAATACATACAGTCCACTTAGTATTCTATATGGTTCATTCAAATAGTTGCTTGTTATGAAATAATATTGAAATTTGTTCTTCTCCCTTGTCCTCATGCCTAAGAGTTTTGAAATGTTAACACCATTTCGTGTTCTCGATGACAGTAGGGCCTGACTAAGGCAGAGGCATACAGGGCAGTGGGGCCCCCAAATCGAATGAAAGTTTTACTTTTATGTTTCCTTTTTTAATGAATGTTCTTCATTACTAAAGTAGTGAAGCAAAGGAGGGGGCAAAAGAATTTTTTGCCCCCGGCCCCAACAACATTAAGTCGGGCCCTGGATGACAGTGTGTAATTTTGATGTTTTCAAAGATTAATAGACTATCAATTATTTTATGAATTTGATTAAAATTTAATTTTATGTTAAAGTCGCCATCTGATGGTGAATTTGAAAAAAAAAAATGATTTCAAGTGAACCACAGCGAAAATGAGCGGTGGAGTCTTGACATAAGATAAAACGCAAGATTTTGGAGGAGAGGGAGAAAAAAAAGGGGGGAGCTGCTGGAGAGCTCTCGAGACACTTTGTAATTTCGTAGTCTTCGGAGGAGAGTCGTTTGAAAGAAGAGAGAAAAGCTTCGAGTGAATCGAGCTTCTGATTTAAGATCAACCCAATGATTATTGGTGGATCCCTTAAGCTACCCCTGTAGTAGCCTGATGCGCAAACAGCCTGTTGTGTGTGTGTGTGTGTGTGAGAGAGAGAGAGAGAGAGAGACGTTGTTTCTCCGACACTAATCGCGGAAATTTTCATGTAAAACTATTAACTGAGATGTAAATATTATCAATCATATTAATATAGATGAGAACGAGTTATTTTTTATGTATATAAGGCTGCAAAAAAAGAATCTGTCTTGAAACGCTGCCCTCTTATTTGATCGAACAGGATCAAGTCATTACAGTAGTTAGTCATAGACATGACACACGCCAAGTACGACAAGGCCAATTAGTTTTGAAATAGTTTGCTACAGGAAAAAAGGTAATGCAGTAAGATGTCAGATGGCATGCACAATTACGTTTATTATTCGATTGCAACATCGCATGAATTCATTTCATCAAAAATTCGCTTCACCAGCTCGGGCTAAAATAGTAACGATTTAGCTAAATTTGATGATGGAATTGCATCGAGGGGTAGCGGATTGGCAACAATTAAACCGAAAAGCTCTTTCTAACTCATTAACTGCTTGTTTGACTGCAAAATGTTTATTTTAATTCATTTTACATTGTAATTATGTTTTAATGATTTGTACTTCAAAAATAGCTTAACTGTGACTGTAATAGAAAACGCTTTATTTTATTCATCTTCGTTTGTATTTTTAAATGCCTGTTTTCGACAACTGATTAAAAAAATATTTCATTACAGCTAAAATGGCGGAAACGCTGTTTTCTGAAACACATTTTTTAAACTCTTTATTCAATAAATTTTAACAAGCTAACGTCCACATTTAATATGAAGGTCATAAAAAAGCAAAGCAAACTGATTTTAGCTGTCATCAAATTGTTTGCATCTAGAATAGATTTTTATTAGCTTTTATTACATGGTGGAATGTAGGTCATTATGATCCTTACAGGGGAAGCAAGATGTCGTATGTTCCCGGGAACATTTCTTTACTGATACTATTTCACACAAAACACGAAGACAAGACAAGATATTAACGCACGTTTACCTAAACAGAGAAGTACCTTTAGCGATGATGGATAAACATACAGCTTCATCACTAAAAAACTGCGAGGTATTTCTATACAATGTGTTGAGATAAATGCGCGTTTATAATATCTTCTTCAACATTTAAAATCGATCACAGCTTATTCATATCCAATGCTTGAACTCCAGAAAGATTAAATAGAAACCATAACATTTGCGTTGTTCCATCCGACATTTTTATTTATTAGTTCTCTTCTTCCTTGTTGCCAACGCCACAAGTAGCAAGTAGATGAACTCAAGAATTTTAGCTCCTGTTGCCAACGCCACATACAAATCATCTCAATCGCAGAGCATTCTGGGATGTGTCATTCTAATCAAGTGTCGCCATCTATTATACAAAAGAAAAGACAGAGTAATGCAGCTGCTAAGTCACTCTACTTTTGAAAAGTCCTTTACTTGGTTTAATATTGGATATTTACTTAATTCCTTGTGGAGAATGAGTTGCCAAGGAACGAACTCGCAACGTTAGGGTTTTCAGCGGCTAGTACGACCACTAGCTCAGGTGCCGTCCTCGTCATCTAACCGCGGTTATAAATTGCGATTTGCGTCCTGATATGGTCCTAGTGTTGTTTTACAACGGGACCTTAATACAACTAAACTAAACTTGATATCAAGACTCTGAATCCTATTAAAATTCATTGCCAAAAGAACGGGAGAAAATCATGCCTACCTGGTAGAGAGCAGTCGCCTGGGGCATGTACCGGTGGGTGGACGTTATTCTCTCTCCTCTGCCCCCGGAATGCTCCGCCTGGCACTTGAAGCAGTTCGAGCAGAGGTCAGAGCGCCACGTGTTCTGAACGAACGTCTGGCAGATGACGGACATGACGGCATCCAGAGGATCCCCTGAAAAACGAAACGAAGTTCTCAATTTCTAGAGAAAATCCAGATGATGTGTCACTTAATGCAACTTTCTATGAAATAAGTTAATCCGGTTTAAAATTCGAATTAACATCATGCTTAATATTTCCTTCACCTATCAACACCGGTATCTCTTCTTATAATAATGGGGAATGTTTCTGTGTTGACATCTTATGGGACGCTCCAATCGTCGTTGTTGTTTTTAATGATACAAGCCATGAAAAAGCTCGTTGATTGCGTCAGCGATTTTAATTTGGCGATGCGTCTCTTGTTGTAAGTAGCGCCAACTGGAGCCAAGAGTACGTCTTGGCTACTTACGCATCACATTCGCTTGAACGGCCCCTACATTCACACATCTCACAGATAGAAACATATAATTCTGATAACACATATTCAGAGAGGTTTGTTATTTAGAAATTCCTAGCTCGGAATTTTCGGGCAATTACAATACTTTCTGTATAAGCAGTATATGCGAAAAAAGATAAAAACCAATTATCCTATATATAGAGATTCTAAGCTAATTCTTTTGTATTTTGTATTTGTGTTTTAGAAGTTCCTTTTGTATGTTAATTGAATCGGTTACTGCAAACAAAACTGCTAATTTATTAAATATTTTTTTTAAAAAAATGCAAATGTTTTTTAAAGTCTTATATAACAAAAAAATAACAGCGGATGTGCATGAAGTACTATTTCCATTTTTAAATTTTCCCTTAAAGTTTGATAATAATATATGATTTTGATAATAAATATTAAGAGGGGTGTGATATTGGAAGATAAATAAAAAAAATTTTGACAATTAAAATATTTTCTCTCTCTATCTTTCATATATATATATAAATGCAAAAAGATAAAAATAATTAAATTCAAACCTGGATACTAAGATAGAAATTTCTTGTGTATATTGCTGATGCGGATATTAATCTGATAAGTTATCAAATATTTTTCGAAAAAAATTAAATTTTTTAAAAGCATGATATAACAAAAAATGACAGTGGATGTGGATGAGGTACAATTTCCATTTTTAAATTTCAGTAAATGCTTGATATTATGAGATAAGTAAAAATCGAATTTTTGACAATATTTTCCATATATATATATATATATATATATATAGAGAGAGAGAGAGAGAGAGAGAGAGAAACGATTTATTATATAAGTATATAAGTAGATTCTGAGACAGAAATTTCTTGCGTATGTTGCTGATGCGGATATTGCTTTGATAACTTATCAAATATTTTTGTTAACACATAAATAATTTTTAACTGATCATATAATAAAAAATAACATTGGATGGGAATAAGGTACAATTTCAAATTGGAAATTTCAGTTAAAATTTGATAGTATATATTTCGGTTTGAGATAAGTCAAAATCGAATTTTTTTTACAATCACAATATTTTCCCTCTGTATCATAGATGGTAAAAGATAAAAATGATTCATTACATACATAGATAATGTGTTAAAAGTTTCTTGCGAACTCAAACTGATGCGGATATTGCTCCGATAACTTATCAAATATTTTTTAAAAAAAATAAATAAATAATTTTTAACGGATCATATAACAAAAAAATAACAGTCTATATGGATGAAGTTCAATCTTCATACACCTTACTACTCGGGGCGCAACGATCCCGATTTATCAAATGCTCTGATTTCACTGATTTTTACTCTCTAAAATCCGAAGCGAAAACTCTGCATTCAGGAGGGAATACACTTCCTAGAAAATAAACTTGCAACAATGATCATTACTATTGAGAACAATACGAGTGGCGTCTATTTCGATATAATAGTTTCCCGAGATCTTTTGATCAGGGTGTAAGAGGATTTCGATGATCGCTTTTGTGTCATGCTTTGGGGGGGGGGAGGACGACAAGCAGTCAGTACGTTCGATTACGCGTGAAATTGCGGCTGGCGGCCATTGTCTGCTGGGCCAGAAAACGCACCAGCTCGACCCGAACGAGTTAACTGTCGGTTATAATCGCCAGATCCTGCAAGGCACTGGGGATGAGAAAAAATAACGTATTTTCTGAGAGAGAAATGTAATAGGGCAATTTTATGCGTGAAAAGTAAAATGGAAAGAAAGTACGGAAATGTGGAAGAATAAAAGTGAAAATTTAATGCTAGGAAACGGAAACAAACAGATCAATGACAGGTGGTTTACAGTGAGACTGGGGTTGACAACTCCAGATTAAATCTTCTCGGACCCTCTCCAAATATTCAAACTCAAATATCTGTTCATTAATTTTATTTTAATTTTATATGAGGAGTTTTAATTAGTTTTAACCAAATAAAATAAGAAAAAAACTTAATTGCATATCGTTTTCTAAAAAAATTGAATTCAATATAACATCTTTAAAAGAATGCACAACTTAAATGTGAGAGTAATTTTAAACGAACCAAAAAATGATGACGCCTTTTAACGCAATCTAAATAAAATTTAATAATATGATTAGACATTTTTACTTTCCTTTATCCCGAGTGTGCGGCGGCTGGCGCTCGTTAAATCTGTTCGTGGTCGCAAAGTCCTCCATGTTGAGAGTAATATCACTGGGGGTATTGAGTCAGAGGTGAACGTTCTCTGCTCCAGGTCTAAACTACGATCAAAGATAATTGAATGAGTCTACATGAATGAAGTCCGCCTCCTAAAAAGGGTTGTGGCGTTTGTGTAGCTAAGTCGTACTCTCTGCCCTTGATGGCTCTACTTCAAAACAAGAGACGCACCCTCGGCTTAAAATCGC
>JAOUZG010032726.1:875347-895370 GCA_026289955.1 Argiope argentata | reverse complement strand
CAAAACAAGAGACGCACCCTCGGCTTAAAATCGCTAACGGCAGTCAGCGCGCTTGACCATGGCAAGTGCCATAAGGAACAACAACAACAACAATTTTCCTTTATCTGCATTATTGACAAATTACAATAATATTCAAAAAAGTCGAATTCTAATTTCCATGTTTTAGAGCTCCCAGGCCGGCTTCCTGGCATAGGGGTAGCGCATCCTCTCAGTTCTAGGTTCGAGTTCCGGTTGGGATATGGTTATTCTATCTGTAAAGTGCATGAATGTGCCCCTCCCCCTGTAAAAAGGGGGTGTACAAGCGGCTGTGATGAGTGAGTAACTAAGTCGTATTCTTAGCCCTAGTTGGCGCTGTGTCAAAACAAGAGACGCTCCTTTCGACTTAAAAGTCATACATGCCTCGGCGAAGCATAACAAGTGCCACTAATAACAACAACAACAACAACAGACCTTGCATGTTTGAAAAACACATTTTTGGAAAATATCTGTCTATTACAAAGATAACACAAAACCGCTTTGAGGTAGACAATTGTAATTTGATATACGGTCGTAACACCAAGTTTGCGGATTTTTATCAAATTTTGTGTAAATTCTATTCAAAGGAAATCCGGCTATTCGAATATAATTTCAAAATGATAACTGAAAAAAAAGAGAGCTATTTAAATAAGATTTGGTACGCAGAATTCGTCCCAAAAAGCCTTAGTGTTTGCTTTAAAAATTGAGCCATTTATGTGATTAAACTACTTATAACTGTAGTGTTGTTACTTATGGCACTTGCCATGGACAAGCCCCCTACTGATACAGCAGCAGGTTTAAGCCGAAATAAGCGTCTCTTGTTTCTTTGAAGTAGCGTCGACTAGTGCCAAGAGTACGACTTAGCTACACATTCATCACACTTTCGCTTGCACAGCCCCTTTTTACGGGAGGGGCACATTCACGCATCTCACAGACAGCACACAGAAGACCAACCTTGCCCAAACCGGAACTCGAAGCTAGGACTTCCAGAACACGAGGAAGACGCATTACCTCTGTGCCAAAAAACCAGAACTTGTAACTGTACTTCTGTCTCTATTGTAGATTTCAGTCTGATTAAAAAACACACCCTATATACATATTCGTATGTTAAATTCGTCAAAAACAGCCCTTAATTTTATAACTGATGTTTGCCATCATCCACAATATTTGCCTAACTCAAGATCAGCTATATAAACATCCTAGGTCTAATGCTAGGTCTATTGTGGGACAGACCTCGTAATTTTTAGCCACGGTTAGATAACGAGGACGACACCTGAACTGGTACTCACTTCTCCACACCATACCGTACAGGACGGATTTTACATGTTCCAGACCCGCTTCACGACGGATCTTCGATTAAATCGGGTCTCGAACTAGAAACCCTCCGATTCCCAAGCTGAGAGCCTTACCACTCAGCCACCACGGTCTACGGCATGAATTGTCGGAACGAAGGGGATAAGAATATGCAAGAAGATTTTGAGGAGACAACTCCCGTTGGTTCGATAAGTCGATATCCCAATAAATGTTTTTAATAGCTCTTCTGATTGTTCGCCAATTTTTCCTGCCAAAGGTTAATTAATCGTTTACGATGTGAGTTCAAGTGCTACTTGTTAATGATGAGCGCAAGTGCTTCACAACCCTTTATAATTCCGTTCGTGAAAATCACGCAAAGACGATATTAACCTTTAATGAGTGAACGATATTTGCAGTCGGATATGAAGACGGTTTCTTTATTGTTTCAGCTGTGCTTTCGCGTCGAAGAATGTGCCGGGGTGCACAGTTTTATGCGTTTCCAGAAAGCGACCACTACCCTGTCACGATCCTCGAAAAAACCACCTGTTCGTATTCGTAGTGTGGATGAGGAATTTGAAAGTTTTTAACCCAAAATCACGTTTTGAAGCACGAAGTATGCAGATGAGTGTTTGACACCACTTTACTTAAAACTTTAATGAAAATAATGATTAAGTGCTTTCGTTTTATGATAGCTCTAAGCGAGAAGAAAATTTTAGTATTGATTTCCTACTGAAAATGCATCAGAATATCGAAGGATAGGATATAAATCTTTATTAAGATGTAAAACAATTTGAATTTGCAAACAGAAAGTATTGTGATCTTCACAAAAGACTTCAATTTGAATTACCCTGCATAAATCAATTTTTTTGAACTTATTTTAACAAGTATTTCACTTGTGTTTTGATTCTTTCTATGGAAGTTTCCATATTATCTACAAGGAAAAATATTTACAGTTGAATAAAAGCGGAGAAGTACCTTTAACTTAAAGCCATTCTTAACTTTGTATAATTATACTGTGAAGAGTTGAAAGTAAACTGATTTCGAGTCAAAATATAATTTTGCTCACAGAAACTTTCCAAAATATGACCATTAAAAGTGAAATGTTTATTTCTGATGCTTCCTAAGATTGATGTTTTATTTAATTAGAAGTGTAATGTAAACAGCGCCCAGGGCAAAATTTGATGTTTTCGTCCCCAGTTGTCATTAGTGCCTTAATAAGCGTAAATGCAATTGGAACGAACTGTTATTTTTTCGCCTTTTTTACTATAAAAAGTAGCGTAAATTCATTTTTCTTCGTGATGCTCCTGGTCACAACACCTCTGTCTTTCAGTCCTTTCCTTCGCTATGCGACTGAATAAGAATTGGTATGCTCTATCAACTTCGAACAATTCTGTAGGTGTATGGAACAGCAAACGATTTATAGCCCAAAGTGGTCTGAATCGTCCTGACCACACGCATGTAGTCCCGTGAACTTGTGTAGGCAAGTGCGCTGTGTAGGAGGTATTCGAAGGACACGTGGTTAACTCATGGAATAGTCAAGTGGGGGGCAGACGATCCGTCCTTCCGTCCCTGCATCTAAGTGGGAAGGAAAGCAGAGCAACCCCGCCTTTCTCTGGAACGTCCAATGCAAGGTGGTTTTCATCGTTAGTGTTTCATTGAATGCTATGAATTAATCAGAGAAAAATGTCGAAAACAAAATCGTTTGTCATTTTTGATGTCATTTGAGTGCCAAGGACTGTTTCATTTACTTTTCAATGATGACAACCGATTTTTTTTTTCTTCTTCTTTTTCTCGTTCTTATTTGATCAAAGATATGACAAACATGATTGATGATTAAGTTTTCGACGACTTCTAATGTTTCAGATCTTCTAATTTCGCGAACCTCAAAATATAGTATTTAAAAAAATGCCTTAAAATCTTTTATTTACAAAGTAATCACACCTTTTTACCTTTTTTGCATACTTGGTTTGCAGAAAATGGGGTAATTGCAAAAAAGTTCGAACTTAAAGTTTTTGCAAATCTCTCAGTGTCAGATCTACTTTGCTTCGAATGTTCGTCTATATGTCTGTGACAAAGGTAACTCAATACATTTTGATCTAACGAAGGTACAAAGAAAATAGAGTAATACCAAAAAACTCAAACTCAACTCAAAGAGTTTAACAAATCTCTACGTGTCAGATCCGCGTGACTTTGAAGAACACATTTCTGAAAAATGTCCATCTCTATGGCTGTGACAAAAATAACTCAAAACATTTTGATCTAGACAGATGACATTTGGTATGCTTTTTTATTATATATAAAAAAAGTCACAAATTTCATTTCTGATATTATTAACCACATGTTAGGTTTTAATCGCCAAAAATTCGCCAGGGATCACACGATTCATTAAAAATGACAAATTCGTACCAAAAATAAATATTTTATAGATATTATACGCCAGTACCATGTAAAGAGTTCGAATCTGATATATTTGGAGTCTACAAGTGAAATTTTTGTCTCAATCTGTTTGGAAAAGCATGCTTAAAGGGTAAATTCGACTACCAACCGCAAGCCCGAGAATGACCGCCAAAGAATGACACGAAAGAATCAGTAAAAGTGCTTCATTCACTTCCAAGATTCGTGTATTTCGTATCACGCAATATGTAAGGCATTCTTTGTGGTAAAAACTTTATTATTGTGTGTGCGAGAAAGTTTTGAAGAAATTACTCTCGCTGGTTAAAAAAAATGTCGCATGCTTTAATGAAAATTACAAGAAAAGCCAACTAAAATGGATTTCGAAATAAAACTTTCTCAACTACAGAATGATTCATCAACGTGAATAAACAAATAAATAAAAGTAAAAAAAATAATGTAAAAAAATTAAAGTCAATTCCTACTTAGGTCAACAAAGAAACAATTTATTTCAGTTACTTTTTATTAAATAAATAGAATAATTATTAATAATTGATTAAAAATTCTTCACCTTCACGCGAAGAATACTGAAATCCTCGCATTTTACCGATTGAGCAAATGCCTGTCGATTTCAACTCTCATTACAAAACTGAAGAAATTCTATTTAAAACATTAAAAATTAATTTAATTTAATTAACGAATTAATATACGAAAAAACTTTATCAACATCGGGTGTTATCCACTACAAGTTTTAAAAAATGTTTTTGAACCTGAATGGATGATTAAAAAGTAATTTATTAACGATTGACAATTTGAACAAGATATACAAATATATATATGGAGAGTGTGAACTAACAGTAGGAATTTAATAATAAATGAATAAATATTTTTAAAAAATTGAATTAACATTAAGTGTCATCCACTACAAGCAATATACATTTTGTCGCCAAATCATCAAATGGACGTCATGTTTGTCGCCAATCTCTGATATCACTAACGCTTCACCCACTCGGCAAGCAACCGATCGAACGGTCTTTCTTACCGTGACACTACTCATGCTGGGAAGCAAAATTACTAGCTTGTAACCTTATGTTATTTATATAATTCACCCACAACTAGTCTTACTCTTTAACCCATAGTAACAATCACAATCCTGTCGATACTGCTACATTCAGTTGTGTAGGTAGCTTGGCTGTACACAAGAAGTAGCAATCACATATCATTGACACATAGCCAATTTCTACAATATTAAATATATTAAGAAAGCTTTTCCTTTTCTCATCTCATCCACCCGTCAATCACTGTCAAAATCAAGTCGACGACAAATCACCATCGGTAACTTGTCCAAAGAAGTAAAATCTAAAGTTTTAATCATATTCACACTAGTATAAACTATCAGACTGATATAAAATGAGAAATCAGATACCCACCAACTTCCCGATTATTCCCCCCCAACAAGTAAAGTATCAGTCATCTCTGTATCAAGTACAATCGAGTATCAGTGTCAACGCAAATGTAAGTGGTAAAGTGATCGCAAATAAAAAAGAATGAAATGCCCTTATATATATTGAAAAAATCAACATTCGGCTTTATATGCTTGAAGGTTTTTAACCGGAAGCTTCGATGATATTAATTACCACTAAAAATGGGCCGGTATGGCCTGGTTGGTAGACGTTGGACTCGTACTCCTTAAGTTACGAGTTCGAAGCTCACCGGCCAAAAGATTCCTCGAGTGTATGGTGGCTGGCGCCCGTTAAATCCGTTCGGGGTCGCAAAGTCACCCATGTCGAGAGTAATACCACTGGGGGTACTAGGTCAGAGGGGATCGTTCTCTGTTCCTGGTCTAAAATACGATCTGAGATGAATGAATGAAGTCCGCCCCGTAAAAAGGGTTGTGACGTGTGAGTAGCTAAGTCGTACTCTTGGCCCTAGATGGCGCTACTTATAAAACAAAAGAGGCGCATTTCTTAGGCTTAAATCATCTGCTAATCGTATCAGCGGGGACTCGTCCAAGGCAAGTGTCATTAGTCACAACTCAACCACCACTAAAAATGGAAATGCCGAAATGCAGAACCTCCTGCTGGGAAAGTAAACCTCCTCCTCATTCGCGAGTCTAGAGTTCAGAAGGTAGGATGCCAACATATAAATCAGTTTAATTTTTCGAGTATCAATAAGCAAACAAACTAACAAGAAAAGTTTACCCCCCCCTCAATGAAGGATCATAAACAGAATTTTTGTACGCAGACTGGTTTAAATAATAACGGAGCCCAACAAAAATGCCAAATTTGACAACTTATTAATGTATATTCTTTTTTTTTAATATGAATATTTAATAAAAAAAAATTTTTACATGTATATATATTTTAGAATAACTTTTTGTCGGCTTTCTGGTACAGAGGTAGCGCGTCTTCCTTGTGTTCTGGGAGTCCGAGGTTCGAATCCCGGCTCAGGCATGGCTGTTTTTCTGTGAGATGTGTGACTGTGCCAACCTTCAAAAAGGGGCTGTGCAAGCAAATGTGGTGAGAGTGTAGCAAAGTTGCACTCTAGGTTCATTTGGTGCTAATTCAAAAACAAGAAACGCTCATTCGGCTGAAATCTGCTGCTGTATCTGGGGGCTTGTTCATGGCAAGTGCCTTTAGTAACAATAACAACAGTATAATTCTTTGAAAAATAAATATTAATGTATATTTTATATGGTATGATTTGCATCAAATCATACATGTAGGCACGTAGTCTCCAATACTTTTGAAAATTCCTTTATTTCATTATTTCTGCATTCTGATGAAATTATTTTAAAATTTTATTCTCATCTTTCAATTAACTATCCTGTGCTTTCAGATATTTCAAGTTTTAAGCATTAAATTGAATAGTAAGAAAAGAAGTAGAACCAAAGGGAGGAGAAAAACGAAGAGAAAAGAAAAAGTAATATAAAAAGCAAAAGAAAAAAAAACTTGAGTACTCAAAAATACAGAAATTTGAGAATAACGTGCTTATAAGACATTAAAAAATGCTTTTCCCCGCAGTAAGAATGTTTAAATAAAGAAGCAGAAAATTTGCAAATTTAGAATGAGGGAAAAGCACGTATAATGAATGGGAAACGACGTGCAAGTGAGATATATACAAAAGCGTGCAGCATTTTATTGTATTTAAAAAAAGCTTTATTTATTAAAATACTGAATTCATTAAATATATCACAAATCTTAAATGGATTAATATTTGCTTATTCATTAAAATACCCCGTTTTGAAAAAAAAAAACCCACACAATAATTATTTTTTGATAGATTTTAAAATTTCGAAACTTGATCAGATGATGATGCCGCCATCTGAGGTGGTTCTCTCCTATCCAAAATTTCACACCACATTAGAAGGAGAACATTCGAAATTTGGTAATTTATCCTTACCAGGTAATATAATTCTACCTATGGAATAGGATCTCAAATCTGGGATTCTTTAATTACAAAACAAAGACCCAGCTGCGAGAAATCATCGGCCTGATTAATATTCGATTCGAACATGAGACGATTTATCACCAGAATCTCAGCTGTGATGTTTCCATTCCACTTTTAAGAAGACCTTAATCCGACATCACTTGTCCTTAATTTGTTTTCAAAACGAAGCGGGAAAGAGAACGCGTCTGATATTTCGAAGGAATTATTTTATTCCCCGTGCCATAACTGTAATGCCATAACTGTAACCGATATCACGAAGAAAAAAAAAGTCGTTTGACTTTTTCCAAACCTTCGATTTTCATCCACCTCTTCTACCGTTAGTGGAGCAAGGTCAAACAGCCGATGGCGTTGTCCCCCTCCCTTCCTCCTTTCCTTCTCTAATCCGGATAAGAGAAAAAAGTCTTTTGGAACTTCATTCATTCTTGTTTTTATTCACAAACTGGCCTTTTTTAAGACCCTGACCGCGAAACATATCAACAGGTGGAATGGGACTTCATTAATAGGGCTGGACAGTCTTTTAGCTACTGTTCCACAGCTCTGAGGTACGTTGAGGCCTGCTTTATATGTTTCAAAATTAATGGCATCGATTATTCTCATGACCTGTGGTTGCTTTCACGTGTTAAGTAAGTGTAAGAGCACTGAACCCGAATTTTCGAATGTCTCTAACGAATTCATTGGGGTTACTAGGGCTAACTCAACTAAATGGTAAACATATTTACGGAATTTGTTTGATAATTGGATGAATTTGATTTTTAATGTGCTAAATAAAATCATTGGCGAGTGTTTTGGCGATTAATTCCTGGCATGCGTCATTAATTTTCAAAGTTAGAATATATTTTTCGACACATCAACCGACTGAAACGAAAATTTGACAGAAAAACTGCACTTTCAGTCACAAAACCCCATACTTAATATAGTTAAGTCCTTCCGTTCTTGATATGCATCTGAAGGTACAGGCAGACAGACAGTCAACTCGTACTCATATTTAACTCATAATGGCTGACATATGTCTACACTATAGATGTTAAATTTGTGCACCGAATTTTAAATATCAAGCTCTCTATGTATTGTGATTATCATGATAAATTATATTCGAACCACCGGTCAGACGAACTTACTCTGAACAGATTTTGTTCAAACTTTGATACAAAACTGAAAATTTGGTTCAAAGATTTTATACCAAATTTCATCCCTCTAGATCAAAAAATTTTTTGAGTTACCCTTGCGACAGATAGATAGACATACATTTTCCTAAATTGTGTTTTTCTAACTCAGGGAGATCAAAACGTGAAAATTCGTTAAATTCTGGAATTCCGATTTTTTTGATAATTACGATTTTTTCTCTGTGCAACGTATAATAAAAGGCGAAAAAAGATTAAGAAAAAAGGGAAAGTAAAGTCATGATGACTTTTTTTTATTAGAAATTTCCCTAAACATTTTTCTCGTTCACAAAATAATAGCAACAAATATATTATACTTTTTTGAGAACAAACAACATTACATATAATTCTTTCCATCATTTAAAGCATTTTTCTAATTGTAACTCTAGGCCATTTTATTATTTAGAAATTAGTTATTGGTGCATGATGAAGACAGATAGTATATATATACAGTTTAGCTATTATTTTGCATTTTTGTTACTTTTACAAAGTAATTGATATATATTTTGTTCAGTTTTGCTTAAACAATTTTTATAACTCTTTCAAAATAATTCACATATGTTTGATTCAGTTTTTCTTTTAATATTTTTGTTTCTCTTGCGAAATAATTCAAATATATTTCATTAGGTTTTTTTTAAAGAAACATTTCTGTTAATTTTACCAAGTAATTCATATATGTTTGATTCAGTTGTTATTTTAATATTTTGTTACTCTTGTAAAGTAATTCAAATATATTTTGTTAGGTTTTGTTTTTTAAATATTTTGTTACGTTTACAAAGTAATTCATATGTATTTGATTCGGTTGTTATTTTAATACTTGGTTACACTTGCAAAATAATTCAAATACATTTTATTGTGTTCTTCTTTTAATATTTTTGTTACTTTTACATGTAATTCACATATATTTGATTCGGCTTTTATTTTAATATTTTAGTTACTTTTACAAAGGAATTCACATATGAGTGATTCAATTTTTCTTTTAATATTTTTGTTACTCTTGCAGAGTAATTCACATATATACGATTTAATTTTTCTTTTGATATTTTTGTTACTCTAGCAAAATCATTCACATATATTTGAATCAGTTTCTCTTTTAATATATTTGTTACTTTTACGAACATAATCACATATGTTTGATTCAATTTTTCTTTTAATGTTTTTGTTCCTCTTACAAAGCAATTCCAATGCGTTTGATTCAATTTTTATTGTGATATTTTTGTTATTCTTGTTAAGTTATTCACGTATGTTTAATTCAATTTTTATTGTGGTATTTTTGTTACTTTTGCAAAGTAATTCACATATGTTTCATTAAATTTTTTTTAAATATTTTTGTTTTACAAAGTAATTCACATATAACTTATTCAGTTTTTTCTTTTGATATTTTTGGCACTTTTACAAAGTAATTCACATATGTTTGATTGAGTTTTTCTTTTAATATTTTTGTTACTCTTACAAAATAATCCAAAAATGTTACAGTTGACCAAATTCAGGGCGCCATTCTTCTGCATAAGGTTACACCGTGGAATACAGAAATTAAGTTTCCCTTTCATTACCGAAAACCGAACAAAAGAATCTTCCAATCGGGCCGTTGGGAAATCTCACCATCAGGCAGAATCAACCTCAAAAAAAGTTCCCTTTGAAGAAGAGACTCATTATTAAGCTGATTTTCACCGCTGCGATTCGCATCACAAGTCCCGCACAAAAGGGAGACGGGAATTAGTTGACTGAAGGATGGCATCTGCTTATTGTTGTCAGCTGTCAATAGAATGGCGGCCATCTTGATTTCAGAGCAACAATGTGTTGAGGAGAAAAAAAAAATCTTGGAACTTTCTCCAAGCTCAAATACTAACGAAGCTCTTTTGCATGCAGAGCGTGAACTGAACACTTCTTGGTAGAATATTATTCAAAATTACTAGTAACAATTGTGTATGCTCTTTCTTTGAGAAATCGTGTTGAAATTTGCTGTATTAAAAAAAAGAACAAACATGTGCTTGTTATCCAACGTGTAACTTGCTGTTTTAATTGCGTCTAGGAAACTTATGTAAGAGTACACGATTGTATTATAATGAACAGAAATTTTGAAACAATTTTAATTGGAATATTGAGAAAAAAATGACAGTATTCAAAGCAATATTATTAATATTCAGACTCATTCTCTGTAACATTTCAAAATACCGAGTTAAAGTACAACGAACCTTTTAAAGTAGCATTTCATATGATACAGAAAGAAAATTGAAATATAAATGCCAGTTGATACAAAGACGTACGCGAAAAAAATTAATATAAAAAATATTAATTTGTTTTATATTGAAGTATAAAATTTCAAAATATTAGCAAAAGTTTGTAAATATTATAATTTCGTTACTTATTAGACTGTCAATCCGCCAACAACGCGCTAAACTCGCCAAATTTCATTTTGGCGGACAAAATTATTTACTGTTTTTGAATACGTGGCAAGCCAATTTTGGCGCGTAGGCGATCTATTAGCGACCGTTTTATGATTTGGCGAAAATGATCAAAGGCTTAGTACGGAATAGTACCTAATTTCCTGTTAGTTTTTGGATAAAAATTCCTTTTTTTAATTCTCGATATGGCATTAGCTTTTTAAATAAGTTTCCGTGTTAAATAATCTATGTATTTAAAATTAATTAAATTAAAAATTTAGTCCTCATATGACAAAAATTGTGCCGATTTCGCCAATTTTTAATTCATACGTAAGCTAATATTTTCTAGATAAGTGGTTAGGGATTGCGTGTCTTCTCAACTATTACTAGAAATTAACCCTTTGCACTACGAAAAACAATTAGATGCAAAATCATTCACCTAATGCAAAGATTTGTTTATTGCTATGAAAAATAAATAAACACAATTCTTTTAAATCGAATTTCTTTGAAAAATGAATCTACATCTCTTAACCATTACGTAGGCGTTTTTAACAATTAAATTTGAAAGATAAATAAATAAAACGTCAAAATGATGCACAGTCTTGAATGGTAAGTCAGAGGCACCATCGGAGTGCAAAGGGTTATAATAATGCAAAATGTATTCATTTAATAGATAATCCAATTAAAATATTTTTCCATTCTTGTAAACTATACAGAAGTAAAAATAAATTATTGATCATAGATTTTTCAAAACTTTTGGAAATTCAAGGCATAATTTGAATTGATTGAAAACAAATTTGAAATACTATTTGTAAATATGAGAGATTGTCAATACATTTACAGCCGATACTAATATTTAATTTTAATTTTTACTTCTTTGTATATGTAATACAGAAAAAGTAGCTCACAAATTTTTAGAAAATGTCCGACTGTCTATGACAAGATAAATGTAATTCAAAAACATTTTAGACGAATGAAATTTCATATATGGTCTTTACACTAAATTCCTAGTTTTCTATCAAATTTTGAATAAAATGTCTTCAGAAGAAGTCCGACTGTTCCAATATGTTAACACATGATAATTAAAAACAGAAGAGAGATAGACAGATAAAATTAGGTATACAAATTTAATATCTATGGGAAAGACACCTGTCATATTTTGAACCAAATTCAACAAAGTGCTGACTGTCGGTTTACACTTCGAAAAACATGTTAACTGTATAGTTTAAAAACGTAATGACTTAAATATATCAAATTAAGTTTAGGATTTTGTGATTTCAAATGTAGTTTTGTATCAAATCTTTGTTTCTATCTAGTGAGAAAAACGTGTCTAAATAGCAAATTTGATTTTCGGATACTATTAACGCCAAATAACTAGCCAAGGATGTCACGACAGATTCAGTTAAAATTCAAAATTCATCGCAATAGTTATTATTTTGTAACTAGTATACATCGATGTAATGCCTTCTCTGAAATGATTTTATTAAAAAAAATGCTAGAAAGTTTTTGGGGGACTGCTCAATCTTGTTTGTTCCCTTTTCATAGGTTTTCGAAAGAAACTGTGAAAAATGAAATCTGCGATCGCAAATTGCAAGTTATCGTGTGAGAACATTATTGATTTTTAAATCAGTATTTGTCTTAATTTAAGTCATTAACCGGTTTAAACCGATTTGAAACAAACACGAGACTTCTCTATCGGTCTCTATCCCCTCCTCTCTCTATATATATTATATATTTATGTAATGATAACTTTTTAAATTTTCATTTTCAATTTTTTAGCTGGCAAACTAAGCTTTGGAACTCGACCGATATTTTGAAATGAAAAACCCCCATCGTTTTTCTAAATATCAACGCATGCATAATCTTAAAGTCTAGTGATTGTTTAAAACCGGTTTAAACTATTTAATGACTTAAATTAATTAATACAACTCGTAAGAATTCAGAGAATGAACAATTTGGATAAATCTCTAAATGTGACTTCCTTCTGCATTATGTTCTAATAAATCTAAAATCAAAAAATGGATGCCCCAAAAGAAATAAATCACCAATTTGTTGCCTACACATTTTGAGGCTTCAAAAACATTAAACCAAAACAACACCATGTTCTCACATTCTAATAAATCAAATATAAAATAATATTCCATCATACCTGGGATATCAGTTGTCGCTAATATTCACTTGCCGGTCCGCATGGATATTTAAAAACTCTTGGAAGTATGTGACTCGTTTCTCATCTAAATAAAGATTTAAAAAAAGTGTTAACATAGACAAAATATGTTTTTACAAACTTCATACAATAATAATCATGATTAAGTCAAAGTAAAAAAATTTTATTGTGTAGAGACCGTACATCAAATTTTAACCATCTAGCTTAAATCGCCATTGAGTTAAATTTTTCACAGGCAGATTGACGGACATATTCCAAAAACATGGTTTTGAGCTCAAGAAAGATCTAAAATATAGAAATTCAAGAAAAGTTTAATTTCAAATATTTTGACTATTACTATATAAAATAAAAAGCATGGCAAAATGTCGTTTTATCTATACTACTATTATAAATGTGAAAGTTTGGATGGATGGACGGATGATGTAAGTCAATCACGCCAGAACGGCTGAAGGAAATTCAATGAAATTTAGCACAGAGATAGATTATAGTCTACAGAAGAACATAGGCTAATTTTTAATCCGATTAATTGAGTGGCTAATTTTTTTACTAATTGGAAACTAACTTTTCCGCCCAAAAATAAAAAATAAAAAAATCTGAAAACATCTGCCTCAGCTTTTTGAATCGTTTGTTTTTATTTTTCTATTTCCGGTATTCTTTTAATATTATCTTATTCTAAAGGAAGGTTTATTAAATTTTTTTCTTACGCTGTTCTTGCGTTAGTATAATTCGATATTTCCTGTTCATTTCTCATAATTTTTTTTCTTGCTGTACATATCCCTTTTGTCAATTTTCATAATGTTGGATTAAATTTTTAAAGTTCATTTGTAATTTCAAGTACATAGCTTTTAAGTAGTTTTTCCCCCCACGCCAAAGATGTTAGACGTAACATGTTTTCGACCGGCTATTTCAAACAATTCTGTTTATTTTCGTAGTGTATGATAAATTTAAAATGAAACATAGTTAATTAATAGATCTTTTGATTCCTTCAGAAGTGCTTTTGAATGAAAATAAAATAGATAAATTGAAAATAAAATTTTCTAATCTGCATTGCGTTACCCCAACTGATGCTTAAAATTCACGCCTTTGTGTTGCTCCGATTGACTTTGAAAATTTAAGCATGCATACGGTTCGATAACGTCTTACATTGTGATTAGACTGTCAGTTCTCACATGTACACATCAGAATTTCCACGCGTACGAAGTCGGGGGTAAGAGCTAGTCACTTATAAAATCACTATTTAAGAAGAAGGTACTGTCTCCTGGCGTGGGAACTTTCTCGATTATGTCTGGTTTTTCAATTATATAAAAGATCTATTCATGTTTATCAAAAGATAATTACAGAAGTTTTTTTTTAATTAGGATCCAGCATATACGGGCAGTAATTTCACATTCAACAAACGTTGTCTTTATTATCTTGTGATTTTTGTGACACTTTTCCTCCAAAACGGTTTATCACATGATTATATTAATAAAAAACAATAAAGAAAATCAATATCTCAAGCGGATGACCGGGTCATTCATTTTCGCTTCTCAAATTTTCCCGTATGTCCAGATTTAATTATTTCCTCAGTGGACATCTGGTGAGATCTTGATAACGAAAATGAATGGATTTATAACTTGAAGTAGCATTTCCATAAAAAGATAATTTCGATGAAAAAAAAAAGTGCTACTGGTTAGGAATTTCCTGCTTCGCTTTTAACGCCAGTGGGAAAAGTTATTTTTAAATGGAAAGCAATACTGTGCGCGTTTCCTTTTTCCGTTCGGTTTCGTGTGTCCTTCTTCTAATTAATTCAGAGAGGAAACGCTTGTTGCTCTATTCATAAAGGTTAAAACTGAACAAAAATAAGAGCAAAAAAATGTCTAAGGATATTCGAATTTTCGGATTTATATTAGGAATATTCGAACTTAAATAGGAACAAAAAAAGATGCTTAAAGATACTCGAACTTTTAATCCTAACATAAAAATGTTTCATTCTGATTCGCTTCTCTTCATTATCATGTCAGAACGTGATATTTTTTTAGGAATGAGGTGTTGTGGCGTCAACAAAAACCCGCAGGCGAAAAATAAAAAAAAATCCGTAGGTGAAAAATTTAAATTTTATTATCTGTACGATCATCACAGAAAATCAGCCTTTAATAACATGATGCTATCCCATTTACAAAAGCTCTAATTTTTTTAAAAAATAAGCTAATGACTACAGCAAATAAAATTTAGAAAAATGCCATTTTGAGCAAGCGATTATATAAAATGAAATAAATAGGAAATGAAATATTTTTTAAACAACAAATTCGAGACAAACTTTTTTTGGGTCGTTTGCGATACTAAAGTGACTCATTCGATGAAACCATTAAAATGAATAAAAATATAATTTAACTTTCACGAGCACGAGGTGCTTGGAGGCTCAAGAAATGATGTTCTGACATGATACATTGAAATATGCATAGCAGATTACATTTTAATCTCTCTTTTTTTTAAATCCTTTCTTAATTACTTGGCACAAAAAAAATGTATCTGTTTATTGTTTTAGAGCACGCGATTATAAAAAAAATAATAAAACATTAAGCTTGGTGTTATATAAAAAGAAGAATAGTGTTGCAAAATTTTTTTAATAGAAAATTAATTAAAATTCGTGAATAGGTTCATTAAAAATATATCACTTAAATTTATAACATAATTATATTTAATTTATATAGTATTTACATACATATATACATATAAAAGCGAGAAAGATTTGAGGAGACTGCTTTAGCTGGTTTTACTTTTAAAACCTGCTCTTAATCACACAGCAACGATAAACTGCATGCACAAAAATGTATCAAATATCTTCTCAGAGCACGGGGGTATAAAAAAATAATAAAATATTAATATTAATAAGAATATTAAAAAAGAATAAAGAACATTGTTGAAAAAGATTTTTATCAGAAAATTAAATAAAATTCACAAAAAGCTTCATTGGAAATAAAATTTATAACACTGAAAAGTTAACTTTCAAAATATCAAATATTGAAAAACAGAAATTGTATAATAAAATATCCAATGCTATTACAGAAAAAAATGTTGAAATTTAAACTAATTTTTCATTAAAAAAATGTAATTCAAAGTTTTTAAAAGTTTATTTTTGCCAACTACTTATGACTCGAGTTGTAATTATGTTGTAAATTACATAACTCTAACTCTAGCTTTCAGATCATATCAAATATTTTTTTTACCTCATTAATAAGAATGTTTTATTATTACCTGATAGCAGGCAAAAATATTATCATACTAAAACATTCAGCAAAATACTATTTTCCTGCTTTATTTTTCATATTGTGTTTTGCGCAACAACAATTCGACTACATTCACGAATTCAAAAGTTACCAGAATCACGAGTTAAAAGTGTTTCAACATATACAGTAAAATTAGAGCTCAGAAAGCGTAAAATAAGTAAGAATTCGAAGCTAATCAGAAGAATTAATTAGCAACTAAAAAATTAACATCGAAGCAATGGGAAGATACATTAGTCTTTTTCTAAAAAAAGATTAAAACATAACAATCGGTAGAATAATTAATTAGAATAATTTGCGACCATAATCAAAATTACAGAAAAAAAAGAGTAGGAAAAAAAAGACAGAAAAAAAACAGATTTGCGGCCAAAAGAAGCAAAAGAAAGACAAAGAACTGATGATGAAAAAAAGAAGTGAAAGCCTACATCTTTTCTACTTCTACTTCTTTTTTATTCTTTCGAGATAAAAAAGAAGTTCAAGTTTAAAATTGTGATTCAGTATAGTGGCAACACAAACGAAGCTAATTTATTGAATACGAACACCGATTTTCCTGAATTAAAACTCAAGAAGTCGATTACACTTTTAGCAATCTATCTATATTAATAAAAAAGCAACTCGAAATGCGTTGCTTAGAGCAAAACTGGAGAACGGCTCAACTGATTCGGCTGATTTTTTAAAAATATTTTCGTTAAGACACGAGGATGGTTCTTATGGAGAGAAAAAATCAAAAACCTGCGAGGAAAATAGTTAAAACGACACTTTTCATACTTTCCCGCCAAAAATCTTCATTTCCTTCCCCCACACCAACTGAGTTAGATAGCAGGAAGTAATAAATTATGATTTGTTTAGAAAGAAATACGCGAAGTCAGTTGGTTTTCATTCATAGATAACGGGATATTTAAAAAAGAAAGAAAATAATTGCTTTTATTATTAGTCGGTAAGAATAATTTATGCCTGCTCAAAATAAAGTCTGGGCAGGGAAGAAAAAAAAGAAAGAAAAGAAGTGTGTGTGTGTGTGTCACTATCATTTCCTCTGTGCGCGGCATTTTTCAATCTGTTTTTAAACTTTCGCAACTCTTGAAAAAGAATTGTATCTTTGTTTAGTGTGTTTACATTTAAGAAAATTTGAATCTTATTATTCTATAAAAGCGTAGAATTTTAAACCTTTCCCTCCACCATTTAAGTAAAATATCAATTCCGGGTCAATCACAGTATGGACAGAAAGAGAAAAATTAGTACAATGAACAGAACATCTGAAGAAAATGATACTAAATAATACTATAAATGAATTATAAGACTATCAAAATTTGTTTGGTTGAAAATATTTTGGTGAAAAACTGAGACACAGCTACATAAAATATTATATGAACATTTTAGTGAGCATTAATACTGGCGAACCGACTGGTCGCCAAAGGCGGCTAGTAATAAATAAATCCTGTTTAAACATTAATAAACCGATGACTGACTTAACAATAAGGCGATTGAAAATAAATTAAAAGCTTTAGATCAGAACCATCTTCCCAAGAGCTGACCTTCAACTAAAAATACATCTCAACTAGTCATTTATTACAATGAAGTAGTTCAATGAAAAGTAATTAATAATCGTCTGCTGAAAAACCGTAAAAATAATAGTAAAACGATTTTTTTTATGGCGACACAAACTGTGACATGCTAAATCGTATTTATCTTATGGCCTGAATTTTATTGCTATTTTACAGCCCTGCGGATATCAAGTTGAAATGTTCTCCATTGATGAGTGATTTTCTTTTTGTCCAACAGCTTGTTTTCACCCAGGGCTAGTGTTTCCATTGGGCCTACTCGGTCGTGATTCTTTCTTCGTGTCAAAAGGGATCTCCTCCATGCTAATCGACCTCCTGTCCCAGATATCGCATTCTCCCGTAACCAGGTTACGAGCCCTCTTTCAAGGTCACTTCCGGGTCTCACTGAAGGATCACCATTGCAGTAACCTTAGGTCTCTCTCTGTTTTTAAACCCTTTCCCTAGTTAGAAAGCTGAGAGGTTCACATGCTGAGGATGGGTCAGCAAGGCAGTAGGACATATCAAGTGAAATAATAATAAAACTGATAGAGCTAATTTCAGTTTGTAACATAATATTTAGTATCGATTTATATAAAGGTTATGCAACTATCCATTATATAAATCTTCTGTAAACTCAAAAATAAAAACTGAAAGAATAAAATACAGAAAGCTATTCTTTTTTTAAAAACTGTTTTCGAAGAATGTTAATAAGAATGTCAAAGAGAATATTTCAAATCAAAAGCCTTTAAAAAATAAAATAACAAATGGAAAAATAAAATAAAAAACGCTGGGTTTTTTTAAAAACTGCTTTGTGAACGAATAGAATATTTAAACTCAAAAGCCTTTAATATATATATATGAACTGGAAGAATAAAATACAGAAAACTGTTCTTTTTAAAATGTCTTGAGGAAAAAATGTAAAAAAAAAAAAAAAAAAAAAAAAAAGTCTTTAGAATATAAATAAAAACTGGAAGCATAAAATAAAGAACGCCGTTTTTTAAAGATCGTTTTGTGAACGAATCTTGAAGTGAGAATGCCTAAAGCAAATATTTATAATTTTAATTTTGATTAAAAATAAAAAGCATAGTAATTTTTTTAACATTTTGAGCTCTACAATTCTCGAATAATGACAGAACAATTATATTACAAAAGGTTTAATAATACCATTTATTTTTATTTTCACTTATAATAAAGATAAATGTGTGTATATGTGCTTAGCATTCAACAAATTAGGCAATTTGATGCAGAGCTACCAAATCTGGTACATATATATTTTAGACAGCAAAAAAGAGCACCTTAAGAGTGCATTTTTTTAAAATTAAAATTAATTAAAATTATTGATGAAATTTATTATTAATGTTAAAGTCATCTTTTCATTTTTGTTTTGTGATTCGAATTACCACCAATATTATTACAATAAATAAGTAAATAATGAAATTTGAAATATCTGTACTTTCAAATACTGCCTCTATTTCCTGTGTATGTAACTTCATGTATAAAGATATAAATCAGAAATATATAAAATACATAGTTTAGTGAACAAACCGGTGTAAAGTTTCTAAAAATAGTACATGTTGTATATTTATTAAAAAGTAATTAGCTGATGAAGTTAAAAAATAATTAGTTGAGGAAGCCATCAAAGCCAAGTTAGAACTAAACATTTTAATGAGTTTTCCTCCATTTAACCATAATTTTATTTTATACCACATTTTTTTTTATTTTACAATGTGAATAAACTTATTTGCTAATTCGACTGAATTAATAGAATACAGAGGTGGAATACACGGTAGAATACACGGTGGTTTAATAGAAGTTCGTCAGTTGTTTAAATACTAAGTACCAAAATATTATGGAAATTTCCAGTCAGTGCCACAAAAATTTTCAAAACGAAGAAACTACTTAAATAGGAGGAGAAAAGAAATCCATTATCATTCAATTATTTTTCAAATACAAATGGCATCATGCGTAAGTTCAGCTTTCGCTGTAGGTGACCTCGTTATCGGAGCGAGTTGAGAAGTTTCGCTTTTGATTGATCTACTTCTTAAATCGAGATGGCTGAACAAATAGCGCTGAGAGCGTAAATCGTCTGCGTATTTTTCCCGCGCGTGTTTCTTTGTTAGATGGAATAATTCCACGATTTGGGACAGGATGGAAAACACGAGTGTTTTTAGGCTTAAGAAAGATTTAGAACGACCTATTTTTTATTTATTTTTATTCAAATTCCTTTTTCAGAGTTTATTCTGATGCTAAAAATGTTGTCAGAGAAAAATATAGATGTTTTTTATTGAGTGTAAATAAATAAATTTGTAAGCAGGATGCGTGCATTCTTGAAGAATGATGATAATTCGTTTTTCAGTTG
>JAOUZG010032726.1:829199-858989 GCA_026289955.1 Argiope argentata | reverse complement strand
ATATATATATATATATATATATATATATATATATGCATGCCATGCAATTTAATGTGAAATTAGAAGATAGTCTATTTGAGAAACGACATTTCTAATGTTACTATGACGTCATGGGACATGACTCGATTAAAGAAGTCATTTACACATTACGCATAACTGCTGTAAGGCAAATTCATAAAATAGCTTTAAAGCAGTCACGAATAAATTTTATTGAGGAAATAATGAGTATGAAGCTATGAATAAGAAATTTAATTTTAAATTAAAACAGGACCATTAATTCCAGCCAACTCGCTGATCGCCAAAGGCGGCTGGAATCAAATATATTATTACAGCTTGTTTGTTTAAAAATCCATTCTTCTGTGGCATATTTTCCTGCTTCACTAGACAATTAAATAAATCAAGATCTGAATTTTAATTCATTAACAACCGCTGTGACGTGAATCAAGAAGAATGCTGTGAATTTTCACAACACGCCACTGATGTGAACTGAGATCCGACAGAAATTTCAAAACAGCAAATGAAATGAAAACCACTCGCACGGATAATCTTTAAAACAAAGAAAACAGGCAAACTTTAATGTGCTTTGTGATTGATTATGCTATTCCAGTTCGAAAAGCAACTTATCTCTCATCCTTCTGGTTTGAAGGTCGCATTTGCGGCAGGACACTCTTCGCGGGATATTCTTCCGTCACACCCCGCTGCAGACCTTTTCTTCAAAACTGGCTCTCACTCCATAAAAGATCACGCAAAATCACTGATCACGGAAACCGAAGAATGAAAGAGCGGTTTTTCTTTCTCGCTGAATGGCAGCAAAGCTCATCTGCCTGAATCAGCAACTTGCTGTGTGTAAGTTGTGATTCTGCTGGAATATTGCCTTTTATTCGTTCTTATATGACTCATCAATCTCTGAATGATACAAAATAATATTTAAAAAAATTTAGTCAATTTCTACTTAGATCAACAAAGAAAAATTCCATCTTAGTTACTTTTTATTGAATAATTACGATTAATATAAATAATTGATCAAAAAATTATACCTGGCCAAAACAAAATCAAGTTCGCATCCTTTCACATTAAATCAGAACACACTCGATTGGCGTTGAATTTTCAACGCGAATTGAGGATTCAAGTTTTGATTCTGCTGGAATACTGCTTTAGGTTCATTCTTAAATGACTCATCAATCTCTGAATGATACACAAAATAATATTTTTTTAAAAATTAAGTCAGTTCCTATTCAGATCAACAAAGAAAACATTTCAATTTAGTTACTTTTTATTAAATAATTACATTTAATATAGATAAATTATCAAAAAATTATACATGGCCAAAACAAAATTAAGTTCGTATTCGTTCAAAATAAATCAGAACAGACTCAGAACACACTTAATTGGCGTTTAATTTTTAAAGTGAATTGAGGATTCAACGCAAAATGCGTGAATTTACTACGCCTGTCGGGGTAACGGTAGATTAGAAATTTTTTATTTTCTTTATTTTGTATCATTTTAATTCGAAAGTACTTAAAAATGAATCCGGAAAATTGATTCATTAACAATGCTTAATTTTAAATGCATCAGTCATTAAGAAAATAAATAGAATTGCCTGAAATAATCGACCGAAAACATGTTAAGCCTAGCCTCATTAGCGTGAGGCTAAAAAAACCCTCCTAAATTCATTACTTATGTAGTGGTGGGGAAATGAAGATTTTTGGCAAGAAAGTTAATTTTTAATTAATTAATAAGAAATTAAGGAATTAATATTTAAAAAAAACTATATTAACCTCAAGTGTCATCCACTATAGATTTTTAAAAATTCACTTGAACTTGAGTGGATGAATAAAAAGTATTTTACTAACGATTGAAAATTTGGACAAGATATATATTTATACTTACGGAGAGTGTGAGCTAATAATTGTAATCGGAGAAAAAGTAGCAAGGGGTTTATTTCCTTGAGATACAAAAAAAAATTTATTTCATATTTAAGGAACAATAATGAGAAAAACCTACACAAGTAATATCCTGTCGAATTTAATTTATACCTAGACAATATGACGCATTTAGAAATTAAACTGCAAGTTTGGCGAGGAAAATTGGATGCAACTTTTGCCCTTGGCATTTGCTTCTAATTGAGAATTAGTGACTAATATCTTCTAGTATATGTAGTACCGAGAAAGAATAACAATCTTAAAAAAATTCGATCTCGAGATTCTGACGAATCGCCACATTTTAAAACTCCACGAGTTCGAAAAATGTTATATGTCCGTCAGTCTATGACAAAGAGAACTCAAAAACGCTTTTAGCTAGAGGGCTGAAATTTGGCATAAGATCTTTTCCCAAATTTTAAATAAAATCTGTTTAGAGAAAGTCCACCTGCCGGTTATTGGAATATGAAGTAATACAATCGATGCAAAACGATAAAAAGATACATAGATAAAACTCGGTACACACATTTAGCATCTATAATGAATATGCCTATCAAATTAGAGCCAAATCCAACAAAGGGCTGATTATCGTCGAGGAGGTCGTGGGGGTCGGTCCCAGAACCTAGAACGTTCCATCCTTCTCGAATTCGTTTCTTCAGCATGAAATTTAGAGTATTGTAAGTTTTGTGTTTGAATCATTTTTAAGTTGTTGGTTATGATTGAGGTACCGGGCAGTTTTTGTTTAATTTAGTTTTTGTATATTTTCACTCCTTTTCGAAACAGCACTAGATCTTTTCTAAAACTGACTTTATAATTATGAGTCCTTTTCAGATGACATAGTCGGCACCTGGGTCGGAGTCCCTTTTTTAAAGCATTTGTTTTAAATTAGTAAAATTACATTTATCTCTGGATACTTTAGCAAGCACGTAGAAAATTAAAGCATTTGCTTTGCTCCCATTGGCGTTGAAAATTCAGGCAAGTGGAGTGTTTTGTAATTGTTGAAAACTGTGTTTTTATTTTAATTAAAAGTTTAAAAAATATGTATATGATACTTTTGCAGTTATGTTAATATATCTCTATCACTATCTTTTATAAACAAAATAGACTTGACTTGATTTTTTAAGAAAAATGGAGATTTGCGGTTTTACTTTATTTCAGATACGCGTATAAATAAATGGTTTTTAGGTTAGCTGTGTGCTTTTCCATGCGTAAGAAATCGCGGGTAAAAGCTAGTAATTAATTAAATTAATTTAAATATCATTTAATAAAATTGTTTTATGTCTTTTCAAGTTACCTTATTTTATTAAATTTCTTTAAACATTTAATTCATTAGTTTTAAGTACCTTATTTAGTTATTTTAACATATTATTTTAAATTCTTAAAGCAACTTATTTCAATATTTTTTATTGATAATTAGTTTATATAATTTGATATACTAATCATGAAATGTATAATTCTACAAACTTTAATTTTATCTTTATCATACAAAAAGAAAGTATATCGATTTAAAAATTAGGTTTAGCAAACTAAAAAATAATTGAAAAATGGTTTCAGGCCTTTTTATATAGTAAAAAATTTTTTTATTCGTATTCGTTAAATAATAAATTTTCTTTAAAAAAATAGCAAACAATTTAAGTCTTTTTTGATAAAAAAAAAAGAAATTATTTCATTTAAAAAACATTCGTCTGAGAATAAAGGATTTCCAATTCTTTTTCAACAGAAAAAAATATTTCATTTCCAATTCGTTAAAAATAATAATAAACAAACTTGGTTCTTTTTTATATAAAAAAAAACTAACTTCGTAAACATTCGTATGGGAATAAAAATAAAGGATATCAGGGGTTTTTTTTCAAAGTAAAAAGAAGTTATTTCACTTCCTACTGTTTATTATTTCACTTCAAAACATTAACCTTCCTAATGCTAACTTTTACCACCGTGAATATTTGTTTTTTACTATTTTTCAAATACAGATCGCTCGATTTTAATGAAAAAAAGATTATTTGACTTTCGTCGTATAAGAATAGCAGTTTAATTTTAACCGTAAACAAGTCATTAATTTTACGAATGCAGAAGAATTTCATAACATGGGAAAATCAATCCAATATCAATCTGTTTTTGTGTTTTTTTCGTAGTTGTGCAGTTTGACGTTTTTTCATAAGGATGTGCAGCTCAGTGTCGTGACACAACTCCACGTAACCCTATTTAGAACAAAATGAACGGACGGAAAGGGAAGTGGCAGTTGCACAATTCAAGTGGGTTAACGCTCCCCGTAGCAGATTGGCGTGAAATGGGCTGTGCAACCAGGAATAGGATGTTACGAATTTAGGCACACAAAAGGTAAATTCCAGGCTGCAATTTCTACTGCAGTTGGAAATTATGCTTTAAAAAAATGCTGCTGACCTTGCAGTTAACCCTTTTGTCCCATTTTTCGGTATAACTTGGCGAATGCTGCTTTGATGTGACGTATCGAAGCCCATTTTCAAAAAAGCAAATACAGAATTACAAAATCAATAATCTAAACTCTTCAACCGAAATTAGGTATCTTCCCTCTTTTTCTTATTAGGTGGTGAAAGTCATCTAAAAGGAAAACTTCCGATGGATTAAGAGTAGTGAGTTAAGCTATTACAAACTATACACAAAGGGAATCTTAAAATTCTAATTAATGTAGAAAAGAACTGAAATATATGCTGCATGGAAGAATTTACAAAGGAAATTAGAAATTTAGAAAGCAACTGGAATATCTGCTTTATAGAAGAATTTACGAAGGAAATTAAAACTCCAATTAATTTAGAAATTTAGAAAGCAACTCAAACATCTGCTTCATAAAAGAATTTAAAAATGAAATTAAACATAGAATTTAGAAATTCAAAAAACAAATGCAATATCCACTTCATATAAGAATTTACAAAGAAAATTAAAAAATCTAAATTTAAAAAACAGTGGAATATCTACTTTATTGAAGAATTTGAAAAGGAAATTAAAATTTCAATTAATGTAGAAATTTAGTAAACAACTGGAATATCTGTTTCATAGAAGAATTTACAAAGGAAATTAAACATGTAATTTAGAAATTAAGAAAACCAATGCAATATCTACTTCATAGAAGAATTTACAAAGGAAATTAAAAATCTAAATTTAGAAAACAGTGGAATATTTTCTTTATAGAAGAATTTGAAAAAAATTAAAATTCCAATTAATATAGAAATTTAGAAAACAACTGGAATATCTGTTTCATAGAATTTACAAATGAAATTAAACATCTAATTTAGAAATTCAGAAAACAAATGCAATTTCTACTACATAGAAGAATTTATATCTTCTTAATAGATGAATTTATGAATAAGATTAAAAATCCAATGAATTTAGAAATTTAGAAAATAACTCGAATATTTTCTTCAGAGAAGAATTTACAAACAAAATTAAAAATCAAAATTTAGAAAAGAACTGGAATATCCGTTTCATAGCAGAATTCACAAAAGGAATTAAAAACCAAAATTTAGAAAACAACTGGAATATCCGCTTCATAGCAGAATTCACAAAAGGAATTAAAAATCAAAATTTAGAAAACAACTGAAATATAAGTTTCATGTTCGACATTTCCTACTATTTTGACATATATCCCTCTAATTGTTATGCGTGTAATCACCAATTCAGTATAGGCAATGATCACGGTAACAACTTGCAGGAGTGGATACAGATTAACATCTTAGGAGAAGGGGTTATACTCAAAAATACCCTTGGATGCGAAAATTTTCAAAGGGAAGGGGAAGGAAAATCGACAAAAAGCCTCAAATTGATGATTAAGGCGATTGGAATTGAACTCAGTCATTGTCATATGGCTGAATTTTAAATGGAAATTAGAAATATATTATATTTCCAAACTTTTGGTAATTAATTTCGAAGAAAATAAAAGGCCATATTAGTGCAAATTACCCATTATCCAATATTGAAAATATTAAATTAAATTTTAAACAAATAATATGCAAAATGGAAAATCTTAAGCGTGATCTCATTAAGATATCATCAAGTAAAAATACTACTGGCATTTTTAATAAAACAGTAATATTTTTTGAATGAATATAAAATTATTTCAAATAAATAAATACAGTATTTCTGTGTATCAATAACAAAACGAATAATCGAAATATTTTAATAGTTTTGCTTATTACAATATGATGCTATTAATGCAAATATATTTAAGATCAATTATTTAATTTTTTTGGCTGCCTATTTCTTTTTTTAAGGTTTTTTTATACACAATTTTAAAAATAGCATTGCTATTTGTTAAAAAAAGATACGATATTTTAAATAAATCATATAATATTTATAAATACACATATCATTATAAAAAATCATTGCCATTTCTCATAAGCTTTTATTGTTTCATTTTTTTTTTTTAATCAACTGCTTCGATCGAACTATCCAATCTCGTAAGAATATCGTCTGCTTACTAGAATCATTCCGCTGAGCGAACTCTTCTGATTTTCCTACTATAGTCATTGACGATTGTAAATCTTTAAATAATATATTATTTTTTAATATTTTTTATGAAAAATAGTAAAAGCTTACTATAAAAAAAGTTTAATAAATTATTAAGCTTTGTTACAATAAAGCAAAAAAATTAAATTTAAAAATCCTTCTAATGTTTAAACAGCAATTGTTTTTTTAAAAAACAAAACAAAAATTAATTATTTTTAAAAGGAAAAAAAATTCTGAAAGTTATTTTGAATAGTTTTCGACTTCCGTCCGCAAAATTGGCAATGCTAATTTATCTTGCCTACTTCCATAACAACGAAGCGATCGGAGTGAAAATGTCAATTTTCTTATTTAAACAAAAAGAAGAGAGAAGCTCCGTAATTCCAAGAGGAACAAATAAAAATAAAAGACATCATTCTTTTCTTTCAGAAAGTTTTTACACGTGCAGGACGATCACGTGAATAGATAGTCGAATACTGATTTAGTTTCACGCAACGTTTGCTCCATAAATTTAGCTTTTTTAAATATTCTGACAAACTCGTGATGGTATACCATCTAATGAGAAATTTTATTCTGCTTCCAGGTTTTGATTACGAATAACTTAGAATTCATCCAGAATAAAATCAAATTTCTGATAGATTACTGTCTCGAAATTTTATTCGAAAACCTCCGTAATTGATACTGAAGACTTAAGAAAAGAGCTAGAATGTTATAAACGCTAAAAATATTAATCTGCGTTTCAGTAAAAAATGAACTATTGCAAATAAAAGGAAATTTCAGTCTTATTGACGCAAAAGTGAAATTGCAAAGGTCACAACAAGGAGACTTCCCCTTGTTGTGACCTTTGTTTACATTTTAATTTTTTAACAGTCAAAGAGACCAATATTTCAAATAAAAAATAATAAAATATGAGATTCGAAGCTTTATAATAAACATCATAGAATGATAAATAATATATTTGTGCTCATTTCATCTATCATTATTTTAATTTTTTAAATTTATTACGCACAAGAATATTTACTATCACCATAGCGCGCTTATCTCTATGATGTAAACCCAGTAAATAAAAACATAAGAAGTTCTAAAAAATAACTTGAAATTTTTTTTAAAGTCGAGAAAAAAAATTGCCAATGAATAAAACTAATATCCTTGAAATATTTATTTCCTCCATTTTACAATTATGTAAAAATGGTTTGTGAGCGATATGCTCTGAAATTAAAGAAGAAAAACATTTAAATTTTTAAAAAATATTAACAAAATAATTTTAAAATTCAATTTTGAAATTATTAAGATTAATATTTTATGCGTAGAATTATTAGTATTATTATTTTTGAAGAGTTCTTATTTCGGGAAATTATTTTCTTCAGACTAAATATGAGAAATTAAACTATGCGTTTTACAGCAGAAATTTTTTTCCATTGAAAGAATATTCGTGAAAAAAAAATCTATTGAAACGAAATACACATTTAGTATAAATACTATCATCAAAAGAAAACTTACTTTCAATGGTAAATAAATATTAAATCATATCACATTTCTAATCATTTTATTTTAATCTTTGCCTTTTTACATTTAGTCTTTGATCGCTTAATTTGTGACAAATAATTTTCAAAACTTTTTTAAACTGTGAAATAGTGGAAAATAACTATTCGAACAAAGATTATTTAGCATGAAAAAGATACTGCTAATAAATCAAGGTGGAGATACAATTGTACAATATATACATTGGAAAGCGATAAACATTTTGACTTAAAAATATTGGTCAGTAATAATAACCAACGATTTGACAAATTCTATAATTTAGAAAAAGAAAAAAAAAATATATAAACTCACACAAAAATTTATGAACTTACAATTTAAGAAAAATCTGTAGAGGATTTTATACGACAACAATTCTTCAGAGTCCTTGTTGTGTGCCTGAGATTGTCTAGCAGAACCAAAAATCATTTTGTAGACCTAAATTTGATGAGAAATAAATTTTCACAACAAATAGCCTATATTTATATGCATTCAAAATGGCAACAAAAACCAACAGTTACTTTTCCGTTAGCCGGGCGCTAGTGATAAATTGTCAAATAATGTAGAATTCCATCGACTGTTTAGTCATTCGCTTCGCTTGGTGACTCGGCTCGTGTATGGTTCACAACTGGCGATATTTGCTAACCGAAAAACATCGAACATCAATTTACTTGGTCAAGGTATCCATTTTGAAATTATAAAAACTCCATTTACGTGTTTTGTTACCATCTTTTTGAACAATTAAAGCTTTTTTTTTTCACTCCAAATTAACTTTTTATCCCTTATGAAGAGGCTTTTGTCTTTTCTACTCTTATAATCAAGTCTGTGCATATAATTTCATAGAGTAAGTTGAATTATGAGAACGTTTATAAATAAAATTTATCTACGGTTTCACGCCAAGTACATCAAAACCTTGCCAATCATCTAAAAACTTTCCAAATGTTCACCATTTTGGATGGCTAACAGATATGATAACAAACGGTTTTAGGGTTGTAATAAAAACTATCATTATTAAATTTGGCGAGAAATCTTTTTAAAAAATTCCATTTTGGCGATCGTACATTACGCTTAAGCCAATGAGAATATTGGAAAATGAGGCAATATAATTTAAAATTCTATTGCTGTTAAAAAAGAGGAATTTCTTTTAACAGATCTTCCAATGAGCTTATAATCTTCTGCTGATAAAGATTAAGGTCGACCAAATCGTTTGCAATTTTCCACATTTCCAGATTATAGGCATTTCTTAACGACGCAAAACATAGTTGATATGTTTAAATTAAAAATTTTAGATATTTGTCCTTCAGTAAAACCATCTCTCCGTAAACTGAGAATTTTGCCATGATCCCGCAAAAGATAATTCTAGTTTCTTTGTAGCTATTCCGCAAATCAATAGAAATGTTATTGACAATATTTTTCAAGATAATTACTTAAACTTGCATTTTTTATTTATTTATTCAACCAATCAAATTTTAGCACATACTTGTTTACATTTAACTGTTACTTTTTCACCGAAATTAGCATATCTGGGCTTTTAATCTTTATCTTATAATAAAGATTAATGTGTTTTGTGCGTGTGTCTGTATGTTGTCTATATATATTATCTCAGCTAGACTATTTGACTTAATAGTTACCAAACATGGCACATGCTTACCTTGGAAAGTGAGAATTTAATCTCGAATCGATATTTTTTGCCGAAATTTTAGTAAGAATTTTTATTTCATAACCAAGCAAAGTTTCGATGTTTTTCTCCGATAGCATCCAAAAATATTGCAAAGCAAAAAAAAAAAAAAATCTTTGAGTTGCCATTAAAGATAGGGTTGTTTTTGTCCTCTACATATTTTTTCTATGTTTAATCAATTTTGAAAAAAAAAATGTTTTTAGAATAATTTAAACAAGAATCGTAAGAATTCTGAATAATTGTTAGTCTTATCACGAACACTATAAGAAAAGAATTAAAAAGAAGAAAAATATAGATTAAGAAATGAAATCTACGACTGCAAATTTCACTTTATCATGTGAGAACATTATTATTTTTGATATCATTATTTGTCTTAATTAATTTAACTCCTTATCCAGCATAAACCGGTTTGAAACAATCACGGGACGTCTCTATCCCTCTCTCTATATATAGGTACATATATAAAATGATATTTTTTTTAAAAAAAACCTTTCATTTTTTATTTTTCTAGCTGGTAAACAAAATTTTGGAGCTCGACTGAATTTGAGATGAAATAACAGTAATACGTGAATAATAATTCGATGAATAACAATTATACGATGTCATAGTTCTACGTTGGCCTTTTAAAAATATATCTTCTATACAAAGAAGCATACGTAATAATAAGGCAATACTGGTATAAACAGGTCAACCTATTCAAAAGGCATCTGCTTTCATAGAATCATACATAATAATAATAATGCAATACTGGTAAAAGCAGGTAATATATGCGATTAAAAGATGTGGATGAATATTGCTATTTATGCTTTGTTCATTCATTGCCTACGCGATTTCGAGCGTCAATTGTTCGTTGCCTTCAATTAATTGAAATCCCTTAACGAAAACAACGTCATTTTTCTCATATAGATCCTAAAAATGTGTTATAAGTCTGCAAATTTGGCTTAATGACCGTATATGAAATTTCAATCACCTATCCCCAAGCGTTTCAGAATTATCTTTGTCAAATATAGACAGACGGACGGACATTTTTCAAAAAAATGTGTTTTCGGAACTCTGGGAAGTTTAAAACGTGGAAATTTTCTTAAAATCACGAGTTCGAATTTTTTTTCAACTGTTAATGTACTTTCTTTTTACTATGTATACGAGAAAAAGGGGAAAGGGAAAAAAACCCCACTATCATTATTCTGTTAATTTATTTTCGAATAGCCGGACAGATTGACTTCTTTGGAACAGATCTTACTTAAAATTTTACAGAAATCTGCTAATTTGGTGTAAACAGAGTTTTTCGAACTATGAGCAGTTTAAAACGCAGAGTTTCTTCAAAATCTCGAATTCGAATATGCCCCCCCCACCTTTTCTCTATGAGAAGGGGGGGGGTACCCGTTGAGAACTATCGCAATACTGCGTTATCAGAGAACAAATCTCCGATTGAAATTCGAGAACTGTCAGGCGTGGGACTGTCGTACGCGTTAAGTTATTCCACCACCAGCCGGGCATTGTCCAGCCACTGAGTAATTTTTTTCCCCGTTCCTCTACACAATGCCCCTTCGATAAGAATTCGAACAGGTAGTATATTTCACTCCTAAGTGTTGTTTTTGTCTTCACGTTAGTGGAACGATCATTGTCTCGAAAGACAATTCGGTGGAGGCACAGTTTAGGAGAAAACGCATGCTCAAAAAGCGGCATTTAAATGGCGGTCGGATCTTAATGAGATTTTCATGGATGGTCTTCAGTGTCATACTTGATGTTTAGAGATATTTTAGGGATTGTAAAATGGAGATACTTCATACTAGCTCTTACCCGCGACTTCGTACGCGTGGAAATTTTGATGTGTATATGTGAGAAGTGACAGTCTAATCACAATGTAAAATGTTATCAAAACCGTATGCATGCATAAGTTTTCAACGTCAGTTGAAGTAACGCAATGCGGATTAGAAAATTTTAATTTCAATTCATCTATTTTATTTTTATTCAAAAGATCTATTAATTAACAATGTTTCATTTTAAATTCATCATACACTAAGAAAATAAACAGAATCGTTTGAAATAACCGGTCGAAAACATGTTACGTCTAACATCTTTGGCGTGGGGGAAAAAAACTACTTAAAAGCTATGTACTTGAAACTATAAAGGTACTTTAAAAAATGTAATCGAAAATGATGAAAATAGGCAAAAGGAATATGTACAGCAAGAAAAAAAACCAAGAACAAATCAACAGGGAATATCGAATCATATTGACACAAGAACAGCGTAAGAAAAAAAATTAATAAACTTTCCTTTAGAATAGTAAGATAATATTAAAATGAAAAGCGGAAACAGAAAAATAAAAACAAACGATTAGATTTTTTTAAATGTTTTGTTCTGTTGAAAAAGGCTTTCTGTCGGGAAATCCTACAATAAATCACAAAGGATTCCATTAGATAAGATATTAAAAAAATACCGGAAATAGAAAAATAAAAACAAACGATTCAAAAAAGCTCAAGCAAATGTGTTCAGATTATTTGTTTTAATTAATAAAATTTTAGTTTTAGTTTTTAATTAATAAAAAATGAACCACTCAATTAACCGAAATAAAAACGAGCCTATGTTCTTCTGAAGACTTTGATCTATCTGTGTGCTAAATTTCATCCAATTACCTTCAGCCGTTCTGGCGTGATTGAACCCATAGAGCTGGTATACTAACCTGGTATATACCAGCTCTATGGATTGAACCTCACCATCCAACCATTTAAACTTTCACATTTATAATAGTAGTGTAGATTCAGTAGTCGGGGATGAATGTGAATAGCTTCGATCTTCGCATAAATTATACATATTGGAGAAAAAATGGTTTCAAAAAAACTACATCCCCCCCTTTAATATTTTTTTTTCATGTTAAGAGGGCCGTGGTGGCCTGGTGGCAAGGTCTAGCCTTTGGAATCGTAGGGTTTTAGGTTCAAGCCCCGATTCCACCGAAGAATCGTCGTGTAAGCAAGAATGTCACAAGCTGAATACGTCCGTGCAAACGTACATATGGAAGCTTGCAGAGGGGTGGTGTAATCTCAGGTATCGTCTCTTAGGACTCAACCGTAGATCCCCCCAGTGTTGCTGTTGCGGTGGTCGGGTCATTAGTTTTATGGTTTAAATCCGTGTACCTTCGAGGCGGGTCGGAGAATCTGGTATGACTTATACTACGATTTTTGGGCAGTATTAAACTTTGGACCTTGTCGGTTAATAAAAATGGATTCAAACTTCTATTCTATTCTATTTATTTTATTAATAATCAAAGCAACCCCCACCAAAAAAACATGCTTTATTTTTATTAAATATCCGAAGATAATATTTCCAATACATCTTTTAATATTTTTAGAGTTAGCTGTCTACAACTTTTAAACTAGGAAATAGTTAATGCGCAATTTAATTTATGATTATTCTTTTGTTAAGTGTAAACTTTTCTTGCATGTATTTACCTAGTTATTCATCTTTTCTCCAAAAAGTACCATCATATTTTTTACCACGTCGTACTCTATAACAGAATTAGATGAAATTCGAGTTTCCAAATAATACCCATTCAAATAAAAAACAATAAAAAATATAATATGCAGTTATATGGGAATTTCATGAAAAAAAAAAACACTCTGCTATGCTATATAAAGAGTGGTTTAAAACCAATAAAAAATTTTATTGACAATATATTTTACAATAAAATATCATTTTTATTCATTACATTCTAGAAATAGCAGTAAATTATCTTGTAAGAAACAATTTTAAAACGTAACAAATCATTAACATTTAATTTAATGCAATATCAGTCAATTTTTTTAAAAATTTTCAATTTAGAAGAATATTTTATATTTTAATTCGGGATAAAATCCAAAATGGCTGCCCCTTAAAATGATGGCTCAATTTTTAATAATGTAATTTTCTTCATAAAATCCTATTTTATGACTTACATTGGATCGTTACATTCCCATTCAAAACGCAATGGGGTTGTATTTCTCAATGTTTTATTGCCCCAACTGCAACCCATTCAAAACTAAGTTAAGGAAAAGGCGACTTGTTGCACATCTTTCCTGTGAACTGACAAAGCAGTGGCACAAATTAGGTGCTTCAAGGAAAACTGAAGTGAAGAGCAGTGAAAAGTTACAGCCAGATTTAATCTGTTTAGTCATGGTCAGTTGAACCTTGAATTACGTATCATTAATTTGCATTATTACGTAGCTATAACAGGTTGCTTTTGTTTTTCGATTTTTTTTCAGTTTTGCCTTTATAATATAAGAAAAAAATTGAAAAGTGCCTTCATATTTTCAAAAACTTCGAATATAAAATAAAAGAAAAGGGTGTTAAATATTTGAATTCACCACCATCTGGACAATAAAGTGTTGCCATCAATGTTCAAAACATTGGAAAGCTGATAGTTTAGGGCAGCAAAAATATTAGTTTTAGTTATACTAACGTCCCATTGTAAAGCAACACCAGAACTATTTTGGGATGGTCCTCGTAGTTTTAAACCATGGTCAAATGACGAGGACGACACTTGAACTGGCAGCCGCCTTTCCACACCACACCAGGGAGGGAGGCGTAAGTGCAACAGACCCGGTTACACAATGGTTTTTCGGTGGGATCGGGTCTCGAAATTGACGCCCTACTGCTCACAAGCCGAGATCTTACCACCTGTTACCACGGCCATAAAAATGTTGGGTTACACTATAGAATAGTACACTAATGAAAGTAAGCTCTCAATTTTTTCGCTCATATTTTTACTCAAAATAAATTATAAAATCAAAAGAAAAACATTGCTGAAGTTTCACACGCACTCAAATCATTATTAAAGAAGGCTTATTTGTAATAGTTTTTTTTTAGATAAAGAACTTTTAGAAAATGATATTTTAGTCAAATTAAAACTCTAAAACTTCTTAGAATGAAGAAGACTGATTGAAAAACATTTCGAATTTGTCTATTTATTCATTCATTCTCATTGAACTCGTTAGATTTTTATTTAAATACTGAAATTTTTTAATAAGCAAAAAAATATTCAAATACTTCTAACGATCACAAGATCGTTTTCCAGAAAAAGAAAAGTCACAGCGGCGTTTTTGACAGTAGGGAGCACCTTCCCTCCTACAGAAGCTCCTGACTCAGCAAACGATATTTTTTTTTTTTGTTCGGTCACAAGTTGAGGAGAGTTCAGACGATTTCAGGTGAGGCCGTCCCCTCCCACGGACACCGCCCGCGAGAGTAAACAGCACCGACACTGTTCCTCCAAACGATAATCAGCGGAGTTCTCTTCCGATGTCTTCAATATATTTTTCTTTTTATAAATTTCTAGATATTTCGAGAAAGCAAACGATTTTCTTTCACGAACAGGGAAGAGAAATGTTCCCTTCCTGAAATTCCCCCTTTCATTAATTAAGGAAATTAACATCTTAATTAGTTCCTGATTAGTGCTTAATCGAAACAGATACTTGTTTCCAAAGAGAAATAGTAATAGAAGGCAAGCAGTAACATTTCTTCATGCATGTAACGTTTTAAAGAAATGTATACAGTGAATTCAATATTCTACTCATTGTATGTTATTTATGAAAGGAAACATAAAATGTAGATATTATCAGTTCATTTAAAAATATTTTGGTTAACTACTTCTATTTCATCAACATCTATTCTGACAATCGAAATCCTTTGGTTATTAAAACGTAACTCAATTTATTGAAATTCACTTAAAATACTTAAAATATTAAAATGCTTTAAAAGGCAACATGGATATCTAAAAGAGTATGCAAATTTAAGGGAACTATATTATCAAAACGATTTAAATGTTATACCATTTTTGAATTGAATTAAGCTGTAATATTGTTTCATGTTCTCCGACCAGCCCGAAGATAAACGAATAAAAAAAAGTTTGAAAGGCCGGGCAGCCACAACAACAACACCGGGTAGAACTGTGGTCGAGTCCTGTTGCTGTTGGATGACCCCTTTGTCCAGCAGTGCTAGACCACGTCCATGACTGGGTGGGGAAAGATTGCAGCCTCTGTGAGTCACGAGGACCAGAGCCCCTAGAAATAGGTAGCGATCCGACTTAACTCTGTCACACATTCGCTTGCACAGCCCCTTTTTACAGGGGGGGGGGTACATTCACACATTTCACAGATAGCACACCGAAGAACAACCATGCCCGAACCGGGATTCGAACCCGGGACTCCCAGAACACGTGGAAGACGCGCTACCTCTGTGCCAGAAAGCCGGCAGTTAAGGGTCATTAGTGGCCACGGTACAACCCTTCCGTAGCAAAGTACGTCCCGTCATCGATGGTAGGAGCCAGATCCACGAAAACCTCACACTGCGCATGTGCAAAAAGCAAGAGCTGTGGTATGCATATTCGATACATTTCTTTGTTTACGTCTGGTTTTAAACAGCGACTCAAATCTCACTGTGTCTTCAACCTTGGCTGGAAGAGGAAAGAAATCTCCCATTAGAGATTATCAGAGAAATAATGTCCCCACTTAGGGAAGGAGAGTCTTTTGATGAGCGAAGCAACCGTCTTTCTTTAAATCACATTGGAATATGAATTGCGGAGACAGAATGAATCTCCTGACGAACAAAACGATCGCCCGTGTTTTGTGTATGGAAATATCACATTTCAACCTTTGTAACAGTCTAAATATTGCTGAATGTGTGCTATAAAAATTGTTTTGTGGCTATTTTTGATCATTTCGTAATATATTTCTATGTTTGTTTGATGCGTTAAATGCCCATGTCATATCGGGTGGAGGTTTGACTTCACTTTAAAGCTAATTTTTCTTCTTGGATGCTATGCCACGGGCAACGCCGTGAGGATACATCTAGTAATAAACATATGTTTTAGTCTTAATATTTTATGAATTATGAAATTTGTTATTTATAAAAATGGGAAACTGGGTTGGAAATTTTTAATTAATCTGCCAACAGCCCTTGGAGCTACCTAAATGGAAAACCTCCAATGATGAACTCTAAATAAGTATTTGAAATAACCGAAAATTACTGGGTTAATGTTTTATTTTTTAAAATTGTTTGCAATCAACATGATTAATTGGTTTATTTTCTTAAAATAGTAAATTGGCAGATTTCGAATAATATCAATTAAATGAAAACAAGACACACGGAGGCAATATTCCAAAATAAACAGCATCGCTATCAATAACACATTAAATACGTAATTACATTATTGGTGCAACTTTGTAAACTAGATCTAGATGTTGATATCGAATCGCTAGATGCTCCTCGTTTTCCCATACGAAAAATATTATGTTGTTATTTTCGTTTGCAAATAACATTCAGAATGTTTTACTGACTCATTTAATCAAATTCAAGTCCGTCAATACTTTTATGAGCCTTACGGGGACTCACACAGTTCTTAAAAAAAACAGGCGTAAGCCCCTGAAGGAACACCTATCGGAATACATTAAAGAGAAGAAAATAGGCCAAACGATATTATTCCCCAATCCGACGACCCCTTTCCTCGGGGGAAAGGGAGAGAGCATCGACCTTGATTTTTCATTTCTCCCGTTCTCCCATACGCTAGAACCTGTTTCCGATGCCACACAATTTTCGCTAAAGGTGAAATCTATGACTTATGACTCAAAGTGCATGGAATATTTGGACTAAATTTTTGTAACAGTTTGACCTGGATTATCAAATTGGCAAAAGGGATAACAATCAAAGAGTTTCATTTCTTCGAGGGCCAACCCCTTCTTCCAGTATTCTTAATTAATTTTATTTAGCATTTTCGTTTGATTTACAAAATTCTAGTCTTCTAAATCATTCAAATTAGAATAAAATATCTTTTAAAAATCGGGCAATATTCTAGAGGATATATTTTTCTCACATTTTTAATTTCGGAAAAAATTATTATTGTTGTTTATATCATGTCAAATCATGATGTTTTTGGGATGAGGTATTTGGAGTCAACAAAAATCCTTCGGCTAAAAATAAAAATTCTACTATCTGCTCGAGCATCTCAAAAACAGCTTGCCATTGCATTTACAAAAGTTCTGATTAAAAAAAATAAGTTAATGACTGCAGCAAATAAAACCTAGAAAAAATGCCATTTTGAGCACGCGATTATATGAAATGAAATAAATGGGAAATGAGATATTTTTTTAAACAATGAATACAAGACAAAGTTTTTTTTTAATCTTTTGCAATACTAAAATGACTCTTTCAAATGAACCTATTAAAATGAATAAAAGTATAATTTAACTCGCACGAGCACGTGGTGCTTGGCCGTTCGAGAAATGATGTTCTGACATGATACATTGAAATGTGCATAGTGGACTTCATTTTAATCTTTTTTATTGTTATTTGCATTTATTTCTTTGAATTAAAAGTCATCTGAACAATCAAAACCTTATTTAGAATATCTAGATTGTAGTAAATATTTCATCATAATTTATTTAAAATTAATTTTAAATTTATTTACTTTACTTTCATTAATTAATTTATTTATTCATTCACTGATTTTGCATACAAAGCATAGAAGAAGAAAAATATTGTAATAGGTAAGAAATTCGACTTCAAAATTTTGATGCTCAGTTAAAATCTCGCTTTGACTGAGCCTTAGTCTTCCGTTTTGATGTCCGTTTTCACCCTTTCCGATTTACTGTAAAACACATTTTTAGAATAATATTTCGCTGCAACTTAAAAAAGAATAAATAAAACAATAAACAAGTAATATAAAAAAATTCTTTAAAAATCATTTCCTACTTGTAATATTAGGAAAAATTTAGGAAGTTAGGAAAAGATTTTATTTCAGTTTTTTTTATTAAATAGTTACAATTGTTGTTCCCGTGTTTCGCTTTACGAAGGAAGGAGGGGTTCATTAGCTTCAGAAGGTATGGACCCCTGAGCATCCAAATAACGACCACCTCTGACTTAGTACCCCTAGCGATATCACTCTCGACATGGAGAACATAGTGACCAGGTTCGAATTCGCAGCACAAGGGATGCGAATCCAAAGCTCTACCAACCAGGCTATCCCGACCGAACCATAATTACCATAAAAATTACCATAAAAAACTGATATATGGCCAATTACCATAAAAAGCTGATATAAAGGCGAAAAAATTAGTTTTTGATTAATTAATAAAAAAGCAATGAAAATTATATTTGAAAAAAATGTACTAATATCAAATGTCATCCACTTCAAGTTTTAAAAAATGCATTTGAACTTGATTGGATGAATAGAAAGTATTTTATTAACGATTTGTACAAGATATATATATATATATAGAGAGAGAGAGAGTGTCAGCTAATAGTAGAAATTGAATAAATAAAAAATAAGAGCATAAGAAAACAAAAAAAAAAACATAAACGATTAAATGGGTGAAATTTAGTAATCTTTAGAACAAATTTGAAAATAATTTCGAAATTTAAACGAAATCTGGAAATGTGATGGAGCACATCCTACCTCATAAACATAAAAGAAGTATTTTTTAGTAACATTAACATCCTTTTGTAAAGCAACACTACTATTTTGGGACGGACCTAGTAATTTTTAACCGTGGTCAAATGACGAGGACGACATCTGAGCTGGGCACCTCCCCTCTTCACACCTGTGGGAGGACGTTTACCCCTGATGAATTTAACGTGCACAGATTCCCTTACATGACGTTTCTTGAGTGAATCGGAGGATAAATTTAAACTGTTAATTAAATCTTTGTACATTTCATCTACTAATAAAATTTCAATAAATTTAAATTGCTAATTAAATCAGAGTAAATTTAATCTTGCATTTAAATTAGTGCAAATTTAAATTGCTAATAAAATCTCGGTAAATTTAAGCTTCTAAATAAATCTGTGTAAATTTAAGCTTCTAAATAAATCTGTATAAATTTAAGCTTCTAAATAAATCCGTATAAATTTAAGCTTCTAAATAAATATGTATAAATTTAAGCTTCTAATTAAATTCGCGTAAATGTATGTTGTTGATTAAATGTGAATAGAATTATCTGCTATTTAAATATGAGTAAATTTAATCTGTAATTTAATTAGCAATTTAAATTGCTAATAAAATCTAGGTAAATTTAAACTTTTAATTAAATCAGGGTAAATTTAATCTTTTAATTAAATTTGCGTTAATTAACACTGCTGCTTAAATCTGAATAAATTCAGCTACTACTTCAATTTGAATAAATTTAATCTGTATGTTAATTAAATTTGTGTAATTTTAGAGTTTTGGAAATTATTTTAAAGAATTTAGAGTTAAGACGACAGAGTAAATCCATTAATCAGTTGAGAAAATCAAAATTTTTCAAACGAAAAAAAAGTATCATAGCCGAATATGGATTCAAAATTTTATACAGTCAAATATTTTGATATAAGAATAATACGGAAATTTTATACACCTAATTTATTGCATTTTTTCAATAATCGTGTTGACATACATCATGGACACAGAAAAAAAAATTATTTTAAAAAATACAAATCTACAAAATTTAAAAAGGTTTTCAGTCTTTTTTTTTCAATGATTACATGTTTGTCTCGTCTATGCATCATACTTGATAAAATAATAACCCATAATCCCCCAAAACAACTTCTATTACGTCTCCTTGAACGAAAATTTCTCGTATGACCTGATCTTATTTTCGAGAATTAACATCCTTAAGCCGAAATAAGATTTAACACACATTTTAGTCTTATAACGAAATCGAAAAGTTTTAATTCAATTATGACTTTAAGAACATAATCACTCTTAGTAAATGTAATTCAATACTGTAAGCGACTAAGGAAATAAAGATAAAAAGTTGATATCTAACTGAAAACAAGTAAAAAAATTCAGGATTTCAAGATCTATTAACAGCCTCAGGCTAAGAATGTGATAAGTCTCATTTTCAATGTTAATATGTTGCCAAAAGAGGCCATGAAAAAAGAAGACGAATCAAAACAATTAAACTCTTCTAATGCCGGTGGCGGGAAAAGAACTGGAACGGTTACAAGAAATTAATTCAGCCGGCTGTGACGGATGCTCGGGTCTATTAAGGCCCCAGGACCCATCGGAGAAGAACTAATTATCGAAAATCGGCCTACAATCACAGAAATCGAATTGTTACCCCAATAATTGAGGTCAAACATGAAATGGAAACTGCTTTTCACTAAAAAAAATGATCGATTTTTGATCCTGAAAGCAAAGGGTTTAGAATTTGAACTCATTACACATCCCCTCCCCCTTTCTTAGCTTTGTTTCAGACATTTGGGGACTTTTTTCCTCATTCAAAATGTCATTGATTAAGGTTACATATTTCAAGGATCATTTTTACCTTCTCCAAAAGCGAAAAAAAGTGTATAAATGAGATTATTTTAGCATTATTTGTCTTTAAAAAAATTCAAATCCTTTATAAAGTTAAAACAAATAATAAAGTCAATATTTTGTCAAAAAGGATAAAACCATATGCTTATTAAAATGGAAAAATATATTGTTAGCTTTATTTAATAAGATTACTAGCTTCAACTGAAATTATTACAAAGTTATTTGCCTAAAATCTTTTTTTTCTCTCAAAAGTCCAATTTTTTTAATTTCAAAATTGTTTTACGAAATAAAAATGTTTTCATTGCAATTCAAAAATATAATCAAATATACAATTCAACATTGAATCTACTAAGTATATTTGGTAGTTTCCTAAACCAAGCAACTTTTTTAAAAGCCATCTTTTTTTTCTCTAAACTTGCTATTTAATTACGAACAAAAATAAAAACAAGCCATCATCGTTGCCATTTATATCAGTACGATAAAAATTATATTCTCCATCTATCGTTCTCACAAACTCTTTAGGACAATTTTTAAGGAATATTCAAATCTATGAAGTAATTTATCTTCATCAATTATCATACAATTTAATATGATCACGAATGAACTTTGGTATTACGAATCAACTTTGAAAAAATATTAATTTTCGTAAAAAAATAAGTGAAAAATATATTAAAATATTGCAAAGTTACAAAATAAATTATTGTGCTAAAATTGATTTGTTTACTTTTGCACAATAAATTATTTATTCGTAGTGACAGTTAAAAACGGTTAACCTTAAATTCAAAAAAATTGTAATTGATCTCCAAATTTCATAACAATTGACTGAAAAACAATAAATATAACTACTTAAATTTTAGATTGTTAGTAATTACTTAATTTTTCAGAGCCCTCAGGAACAAATTATTAAATGAATAAAAGATTCATAAAAATGGTTTTCTAAAAACTCGTTTGCTGATAAAAAGCTCATAAAATTTTTGTTTACAAAAAAACTCCTCTGTTTTTATTTTTTTAATTTATTGATTGATTTATTTTCTACTTTTTTAACGTTTTTATTATAATTCCTCACTAAAGTATTATGGAGTCAAGAAATAAATATTTTTCTTAAACTCATAGCAGATGTTGCCATATACACAGAATTAAAATGTGATTAAAAGAATAGATTAATAGATGATAAGCAATATTAATGTGATATTATTTTATAATTATTCATTATTATAAATATTTTGGAATTAAAATAGAAATATTTTTCTTAAAATCGCAATAGGTGGTGCAATTTATACAGAATAGAAATTTAATTAAACTTATCGATTCCTTGATGATAAAAAAAATATTAAAATGTCATATCGTTTCCGCAAGAACGCTCAAATATATGAAAATTCGAATCTCTAACTCATTAAGAATATAAATAAAAGAATCAATTACTAAATTCGATCGTCACAAAAATAAAACAATTCAAATTAAATAAAAATTTATAATATAAATAAATAAGAATACGATTTTTTTTTCGTTCTTCCCTGCAATCGTAAATAACACGATTGATAATATGTTTAAGTTTACTAGAATTCTTCTAGATTAAATAATAAATAAATAAAATATTTTTTTTCGATTTATATCTATTGATTGAAATAAAAAGTGAAAATAAAAGTTTTTGCTAATGACGATTTCTATTCTCTAAACATTTCGCCTTTCCGCAACATAAATAAAACTTCGCGAACGAGGAAGCATTTGATTCCCACAGCGTACACCACTCAAACGCTTTTCCGCAGAGCGTTTATTTTTGACAAATCGCATTTAATGTGGTGTTTTACCAAAACAGCCAATCGTATTGATATACCGGTGTAATCGTAAATTGTGAGAACAGTTCAACGCACGGCTCCCCAGCCCGCCAGCGTCCACAGGATGACCGTCTCACCGGAAAAGGAAGTAGATTGTTATTGTTTGGGAAGATGGCGTTTTTCTGTGAAATGACGATTTCGGAAAGTGGTGAGAGATAAGGCTATATATACCCAATACGATTCCTATCGGCAAATAGAGCGAGTCAAGACAGGGCAATCATTGAATTGATAGGATTCGATTTTTCTTCTTTAATATTTAGAGTTGCCATAATCGACAGGGATGGACAGAAAATTGCCAAATAAATTAAAAATGGGAAAAAATTGATACAGATTATAATATGATTTGTAATAATCTTAGAAAAAGATAAACGAAGTTAGGGCAGCAAAATATTTGTAACTAATAAAAAAAAACCTTCACATATTTCTTTTTAAATTCCTATGTAACTTACAGGAGCTTCGAAAACAGGATTATTTAAAACCATGTCTTAATAATTGTACACATTTTGGCCAGACAGCAATCTATACATGCAAGACATATCAGGATTACATAAATATAATTTGCATTTCTATATAAAGCATAAATAATTAAAAATAGTGGTTATATATATATATATATATATATATATATAAAGGATTTTGTTACAAATAATGATAAGAATGTTGTGCATTAAAAATAGTGGTAAGAATTTTGTGTAGCCAATAACACTTACATTAATAAATGATGCAAGGTTAATTTTCCCTCCCGTCAAATTATATTTTAATGGTTATTTTACTTTTCTTAATCTTTTTGAGTCACTATCTCTACAAATAATAAAGACGAATGAATGTGTACAATAAATGATAAACAAGTTCCAACGACAAATGATTTTCTATAGGCTAGAATATTGCACTTAATCTACATTCCAGCTTCCTGTGGACTTACGAGTAAAGATCATAAATCTGCCACCTGACAAGTTGTCGGACCACCCTCGCCAGCGGACATCGATTGGGAATTTACCGTAAATTGTCGGTAAAAAGAACAGACTTAAAAAACCCACGGAAAACCACAAGTGTGGGGAAATAGGGCAAAATGTGCCAGCCTTAAGGCGGGCACAGGTTGTCAGAATGAGGCTTGTCTCGAAAAATCCAACGTTTTCCCTGTTTGAACAAATATTTAATTGCATTTGACCAAATATTTCGTTTAATTTCACCCCTGTTATTACAAGCGAAAAAAGAAGTCAAATATTTGTGAAGTTTACAAGAAAAAAAATAGTGACATTATAAAATAAGGGACCGGAAATTTTTGTTTTTTAATAGTAAGAGGAGGTCACAGTGTTATACTCCGAATCCTTTTGTCCATTTTTATTCGCTCTCTAAACCCGGTGTGGTTCGGTATTGTAAATTTCAAGTTCGTCAGTTCCATTTAGCAAATTTTTAAATTCCACTGGTCATTGTCCAATGCCGGAAACTTAATATTTTCATGATGGCAACATACGCTGCTTACTTCAGATTTAAACCTCAAAGCCCCCAAAGAGAAAATTCTTAACCCATATCTAATCGTTGGTTCAATTTTAGACGTTTTTCCGCCAACGTAGCCAACCTTATGATCAGCTTTTCTTTCCAAATTGTCAGATTCTCGCACGGTCTTCTTTTTTTTCTTTCTTTATTAGATATCTGGACACTATTATTATTTTTAAAAAAACAAAGTCAGCACGAGATTGCTTAAACTTTAAAACGATTGCCAGCAGAAAGAAAAAACATTTCTTTAAACGAAAAAGATAAACTGGAAAATCATTCATTAGTTTAGTTATAAACAGTATGTTTAGATTATAGAATTACCAAATAGTATTGTTTTAAACTCATCTGTTGTTAATTAAAGTTTTACTTTTCCTTATTTGCCCCAATATCACCATCAATTTCAATATAAATATTTACTTTAACACAAGAAATTTTTTTTTACATATTTCAAACAATACTGGTAAAACAAACCCCAAATATCATGGATCAGGTAATTCGTGATAAACCAATAACAAAGTGAATAAAACAGAATGTGTACAAATTTTTTATAAATATATATAATAGAGATATTAGTGGGTTAAGAGTAAATATTTTACTAACTATGCTTAATTATTGTTAAAAAATTAAGAAAAAAATTAAATTTCTTATTCTGTTCCGTATGGAAGTTTAACGTTTGGAACAAAATAAAACAGAATCATTTATGCCATTTAAAGAATTTTTCCATCTAGAAGTGCAAGCTTTGATGGCTTATAAATTAAGATATTGGGAAACTATTAAAATGTACTAAATTGAAAGAACCGATATAAATTAATGAGTAATAAATTTTTTACTCCTTTTATGCTTACACTAGTAATCTGCATAAATAGGTGTCTGGGACAAATGCTGTTAGATCGATGCCAATTATATTTAAATTCCTGACCACAAAAGAAAAAAATTGAGAGCAAAGAAACAAAGCACATTCAAGTAAGAATTTAGATCGGAAATGCCACTAATATATTACTAGGAAAAATAAATAAAATAAATTAGGAGAACCACAAACGACGAAAAGTCGTTATAATAGGGATAGGGTCATGTACTTTAAATGCCAAATAGGGAAGTAAAATTCCCACTACGAACAATAATGACCATATAAAGCACGTTTAAAATTTAAACTCAAAAATTTTAAATATATTTTTACGTTTTTGTGTTTGAAGTGTAGAGAAAAATATTTTTAAAACATTTGTTATTATTTTTTTTAATCAAACTTGAAACTTTGTGGAATATCTACTTTTAGATCACCCTGGATTCGAAGCGCGCATTTTATGGCTCTATGTCTTGATATATCTGTGACAAAATTCAAAAAGGTTTTGAGCTGGATGGATGAAATTTAGTAAATTAGTTTGCAATAATTTTGTACATAATTAAATTTCGAGAAAAACCCATTCAGAGGAAGTCTGCCATAATATAATTTAACACGATAACTATAAAACGAAGAGAGCTAGATGAATAAAATTTGGTATAAATATTTAATATCTACGGTGTAGACACCTACATTTCAGAATCATATAAATGTACAAACTCAATCCATTAAATACAATGTATTAAAATTAATGATTAATTCAATTTATTAAAACTAATATATTAAATTCAATGAATTAAAATTAATTCAATGTATTGAAATTAAATATTAAATTCAATGTATTGAATATATCAATTTTGATATGAGATGTTACGACCACAATTGTAGCTATATGTTGCATTTTGGCTTCAATCAGTTGGGAAAAACGCGTCTAAAACAATTAATTTTCCAATACTATTAACCACATGGTCGATAGTAGTCGTCGAAAAACTCGCCAAGGATGAATCGATAGATTGAGTAAAAAGTCTGAATTCACGCCAAAGGTTAACATTTCTTGGCTACTGTCCGCCAATGTCATGATAAACATCTCTTCTTAACCTAAAGTACACAATTTTTTTTTCTTTCGGCAACTTTGAACAATATTATTGTACGAAACCCATTTTTATATCATTTTAAAATTTATAAAGTATACCTTTCACGCATGCAAATTTTATATCCGTACTAATTTTACCACTAATTTTAGTAACTTTCTAAAATTATTTTAAGTATATTTTACAACAATACCTTCATTGCTTTAATATAAATAAAAAAATTGTATGTTTTTTGGTATGTGTTTGTTTCTGTGAATACTGAATTTGTATAGTATTGCTGCCGAATATTTTAAGCAAATTATAAAAATAAAATAAAGGTAAAAGAATCAAACTGAAAATGCTTTGAAATTTCGTGCTAGAAACTTGAATACCCTTTATATTTTCCATTTAAACTGATTTAATTATGTAAAAAAATTTAACTCAGAAAATTCCAAAGAACCATCTACATTATCTTGGATGGAGAAAATAGTCGCCTTAGGCGGCTAAAATAGATGAGCCAGGGAATAAAAGACAGTGCGAATAAATGGCTCGAAAACATACTAATCACGCGTTATTATGTTACAAAATATATCTAGCATCAAAACGAGCAAGGTTAAGATAACGCTTGGATGATTTTTTTTATTTGGAAAAACAAAGAGGAATTTATTTTGCATATTTTTGAACATTAAATCCTGTTGAAAGGTCACTTAAACTCGGGAACATCGAAAACAAAAAATAAGAATAAGAGATAAAAGAAAAGGATAAAAAGAATGATAAAAATTCATTGCAAACTTCAGAAAAGCATGCTATCTTCGGTTTTATGCAAAAAGTACAGAATTGATTGAAAAGTACAGATTGAGACAAGGATCAGGATTTATCCGTGTTTCATTCGTCTCAATTTTCAAGCGTAAAATTGTTACCGAATCCTTCATGAGAAAACTTTGTTTTAAATTCAAAATTGTTCATTTAAGTATTAAAAATATTATTTTTGCTTTGCTCACGCAAACAAAAGTTGCTCGCCTCGTTTGAAATAGCTTTTTCGTGCAAGGTTAATCTGCTTTCAAGTACAACAAAAAAGAATTTATTATTTAATTCCCCTTTTAGAAAGGTTTTTTGTGTGAAATTTTAAATATTGGAATTTAAAAAGAGATACTAGAAAAGCTTTGAATTTTTATAAATTCTAATGAATTTATTGTTGGGAAAATATGGCAGCATATTTAAGAATAGAATCAGCTACATGATTGTTTTTTAATATTAGTTATTCTGATAAAAAAATACGAATTGTTCTTCTACGAACTATTTTTAAGGTTAACTTAATTTTGTATTTGATATTTTCTTAAAAATTTCCCTCTATCTATAAAACAGTAACTCATTGTTATTTTTATAGATTACTTTAACTGACCATCAGTTTGGCGCCATCATTTTCTCCTGTTTCGAACAAAATAATATCATTGTTTCTTTCCATAGAACAAAATAATTCGGAAAACGTGACACTAAGTCGTTTAGTTAAATTACACTATTGTGGAAACAACTGACTCAAATATATTTCTGCCAGTCTAAAATTAAGTTAACAATAGGACTATTCATAGAATAATAATCTGATGTTGGCTACATAAAAATGGTAGATAATGATGACAATGTTTGTTTTAAGGATTCAGAAAGTCAGTTTAAAAATTTAATTGAATATAAAGCGAATAATAAATTCGCTTAGAACAAATTTTAACTCACTAAGTCATTAAATTAAAAAAAATGCGTGACGTTAGTTAGTTTATATAATGGCAGAATTCTGTAAATATATACGAATCTACAAGAGATAAAACAATCGCAATGTCACTAAGCGAAGGCGAATATAGGCTAGAATATCTTGAAGGAAACATAGCCTCATGTTCTTATTTATTTTCAATATATATGCATACGTATTTAGAGTGAGAAAATTCCTTAACGAATATTGTTGTTAAAAATAATAATAAAAAAAAGTAATAAAATGTAGCAAAAATTATGCTAAAAATTATTAAAATGAAAGTTGTTACTTTGGTAACTGTACATTAACTATACCCACTCAATTATATTTAGATAAACTTTTCAAACAGAAAGTAAGTCGTTGTTAAAATTAATTGCTTGTTAATTTTTAATTTGGATGATAACTTATATTTAAATTATCAGATAAAGGTCCGTTCTATGATATTCAGCTCCAAATTTAAATTAAGTACCCACTAAATTTCATGTTACTATTTTTTTTCTATTTATTTTAGTTTTTGGCGATAATTTTTTTGCCAGCAAACTTTAACAGTTTTACTGATTTGAAAATAAAGAACGATAAATAACAGTGGAAAATCAAATGCATTTATTTCTTGACATAAATGTTTTCAAATTGCCATTGTTTATTAAAGATTGATCGCAACTAATGACATTTAATTTTAATCGATGCTTTGCATTTAATTGAGAAGTTTTCCTTAAGCCGATACTGTAAAATTCAGAAAATGTAAATAAAACAAATGTATGATACAAAATTAGAATTTTTTTCTTATTTGGAAAAATAAATATTTACCCTTTTCTTCAAATTTTTAAATGACATCACATTAAAAATCTTATTAAATAAAAAACCCAAAACGTAGAACGAAATAAATTATTTTACCTATTACCATTATGTATAAAAATGATAAGTAGCCAATGAATACAACTTTAAATTATTGAAGCAAAATTAAAACAAAATCAAAATATAAAAATTTATAAAATAAAATAAGTAGCGATATTTTGACGAATAAACGTGAATCTATAGAAATACACTTAAAGATAGCTGTCATTAGAAATATTTGACATTTGTTTGAAAAATCATCCGCAATAAACAATATATTTGAACTATTTGTTCTAATTTTAAAGATACTATTATTTATTTTAGAAACAATATTTTTTTGGTAAATCTAATTTTGGAAATCCCATAATAACTGAAGAAAAGAATTAATACTTACGTTAGAAACAAAATAATAGAGCGTTGGTTTTAAATTTATCGTTCTTAATAGAACATGTATTCAGTTTTAGATTAATAACGCTAAAGAAAAACTATAAAAATGGAACACTAACACTCGAAGCATTAGATAGTTTTATAACGTAATAAAATAGTTTTTATAGTTGTTGAAGATCTAATTATGTACAATAAATTTTATATCAAACAAATATTTTGCTAAATGCCCTTTTTATTAAACAATTAAACATATACAATATATTTCTGGAACTACTTTGCTATAGCATTCTAATTTATTGCTATTTATTCTCCAATTTTCAAAATATCAAAAAAAAAAAACTTGCAACCAATTTATCATCTAACATTTTTGAGCTGAAAACTAATCGTCATCGTTTCTTTGTTGGCTTCTTCGTTTTGAATATATTTATTGATAAAAGAAACCTTAGTCGTGCCAATGCAAAGAAAAATTGATATTGTTGTTTGATACATCAAATCTTCAATGCAATTTTTGTTGACTGTAAATTTAAAGTGATATTTTACAAACATTTAATTAATTAATTGAAAATACAAATTTTTGTTGAAAATAAAACTAACTATAATACATGAAAATAAAATTTTATATTAAAAAATAAAAGATGAATTTTAATTAAATAATGATTATTAGAAATGAACTATGAATTTAGAATAACTTTTAAAGATTTTTTACGAATGTTCTTATTTGAAAAAAGACAAAAAAA
>JAOUZG010032726.1:748890-771685 GCA_026289955.1 Argiope argentata | reverse complement strand
ATCATTCTGGTTCTTAGAAGCCAAATTTTGATATGATTTTCTTCAATATCTCCTTTAAATGAGTAACAACAACATTTTCCATATAATTTACAATCATTATTCTGGTTCATAGAAATGAAATTTGAATTTGAATTATTTTTCATTCTCCCCTTTTAATAAGTAACAGCAACATTTTTCACATTATTCACAAATGTTATTCTGTTTCTGAACAGTGATATTCTGATTGGAATTTTCTTCTCTTCGTTTATATTCAGTATCAATGAGTGAATTCGGTATATCAATTAAATTTAACGTTTAATAGATATCTCTAATTCTTTCCCAACTTTACTTTCCGATATTTCTATTTAAGTACTTTTTTTAATTCTTCACTTTTCTTCAATAAAGAAAAGTTTTCAATATAAATTTACAGACCTCGATATTATGGCTAGATAAATATATCCGAAGATAAGACAAAAAAAGTTTGAACTATATTTTATAAATTAATGATTGAATATTGAAAAAAATTTCCTTATTACAGCTGTTGCTTTATTCTATGCAATTTTTCTTTAACATAAATGTTGTTTTAGACAAACATATCAAAACTGCTCTTATTTTCTGTCTTCTGCTCTGATTTTCTATATTATAATCAGCAAATAGATTTTTTTAAAAAAATAATAATAAACAAGAGCCCATTAAATCTAACGTATTCATACCTATAAGATATAGATCATCCTTTTGGTTTTAGAACATTAAATGGCCCTCCATTAGGAAAACATTATATCGAAAATGAATCATCAATAATTATGGTAAATAAATTAGGTCAAATTAATTGTATGTAACGAATAAATTTTAAAATTATCATAATGTAATAAAATTGGATTAATTTTATTATGTAAAAATATGTTATTTCATATATAATTTCAACTTACTTTTTCAATTCTCACAATTTTAACCATATTCTCTTAAAGTAAATGTTACTTTGAGCAAAAATCAAAACATGCTCGCCAATTACTCCATATTCTTTGTGGTAATTGGGAATTCACCAGGGTAATTGGAAACATTTTTACAGGTGATTCTGATTAATTGATAAATTATTTTTGAAGTAAGGACCTTTAATCATTATTCCTGTTGAATATATTTATCTAATTAGAAAAAAGAACACTCTTCTTTGTGCTATTCTACCATTTTAAAGGAAAAAGAATAAAGAGGAATGTAGGATAATTGGGATACATAATTATGGCATGTAAGTATGAGGGTTTCTCTATCTTTAAAAAGTATAATAGTTTTCTATAGTTTGAAATGAAATATTCAAATAAAGAATGAAGTATACAGCTCATATCACCAATCGATCCTGTTATTGCGAATTCTTACCAGAAAGTGATTTCCTATTCTCAGGAGTTCATTCCCCTAAATGGAGGGACCACCCAGATTCTAACTGCTTGCGATAACCACAAAATGACCTCTAACAAGCGGATCTCCCAACTCGTTCATTACTCTTACATTGGCAATGGCGACTTTCTACGAGGTAGCCGGATTAAGAGATATTTGCGGCAGGAGACTTTCTACGTTTCAGGCGGTTTTTAAGTCTCTACTTTCCGACTCTCTACTTTCCAGCCGGTTGAAGGGTTACGATCATTTAATAAATTTATTAGTTTGAGGAGAAACCAAAACATGTTCACCAATTACTCCATATTCTCTGTGGTAATTGGGAATGCGCTTATTGGAAATATTTTTACTGGTAATGCTGATAAATTGATAAATTATTTTCGAAGTAAGGACATTTTCTCAAATATTCCTGTAAAATATATTTATGTAATTAGAAGAAACTCTTCTATGTAGTATGCTATCATTTTAATTGGGAAAGTATCAAAATTCTTTTCCAATTATCCTAAATGGCACTACTTACATCATGAACTATTTTATGCGAATCAGAAACATGTCTGCGTATTTAGTTAGCGCATGCGCATAAGCTTATAATTGTATCAATGTCTTCGAGAGCATTGTAATTGTTTCAAGGGAGATATTGGAAAATCCTCTCTTTCATTTTTTCTGAGAAATTAAATTATTTAAAAGGTGTCATTCTTATTCTTTCATATGAATTGAATAAATCTTAAATGGAGTCAAAAAATTGCAATTTTGATATATTGTTTAATTCTTTTCAGGAAACTCCCATACCTGTTGGAGTCTACCCATCATTTTTGGCAAGGACAATGGAATACCGTTTGGGAATGGTTTGGAAATGATGAATTCAACATGGTGGTTTGGGGTGAATTATTTACAAAACTTTTTCCATTCTAATTTGAAGAATATATATATTCCATATAAAATATTTCAGAAATTGACAGATTATTGCCAGATTATAAATTAATTAATCGAATTTGCCATTACAAACTCTGTAATATAATATATACAAATTATAAAGAGAAATATGAACCCCTTTTTATAGTGATTTCATCTTATAATTAACAACCAATCAAAACAATCACATTAAACATCGCTTTACATTTATTAAGTGAAAAACAAATTAGTAAAAAAATCATTAATAGATTGCGCAGTATCACAGATGGCATTTATTTTCCATTTTATTTAATGGTTAGATATAGTTAAAAAATTGATTTTTGCAATTAATTTTACATAATAGTTAGAAATATTCTTTTTTATGGTTATTCCTAATAATAAATAATTAATTATATTCAAACTTTTACTTAATTTTTGAAATGTATAGCCAGAATCTTTATGCAAGGAATTTTATTTTTATATGTTTAAAAACTTGCCAAAAAAAATTAAAGATCAAAATAAAATCTGCTGTGCATTTTTCAATGTATCATGTCAGAACATCATTTCTTGAACGGGCAAGCACCACATGCTCGTGCAAGTTAAATAATGTTTTTATTCATTTTAATGGTTTCATCGAATTTGTCACTTTAGTATTGCAAATACTCCAAAAAAACTTTGTCTCGCATTGATTGTTTAAAAAATATCCCATTTAGTACTTATTTCATTTCATATGATCATGTGCTCAAAATAACATTTATCTAGGTTTTATTTACTGTAGTCATTAACTTATTTTTTTAATCAGGGATTTTGTAAATGCAATGGCAACGCGTTATTAAAAGCTGATTTTTTGATATGCTTGTGAAGATAATAAAAAAATTTTCCCCTGCGGATTTTTGTTGATGCCAGAAAACCTCATCCCCAAAACAACATCATGTTCTGACATGATAGAAAGGGTATATCTTCTCTCAAACAGCGAGGCTCAACATTATTTTTGGTGTTGAAGTTTATAAAAAATAAATAAAGTGAAAATTTGGCTGTCGTTTCAGGCTCAATAATAGTCACGATTCTCATCTTCTGGATTCCTGGGATATGTTTCTTAACCGTTGATTTGAGTGGCAAGCCAAAATTCTTACAAAAGTACAGGATTCAGAAAGTCTCCGAAAATGAGGTAATGGCAACAGATCAGAATTTTAGATGAGGTTTGAGTCCGGTATTTTTTATTCTCTGTTCTTTGAGCTATCTGTTAGTTTCATCAAGTAATTCTTTAAAAGATTTTTTTAGTGGGCGATAGTTTTTGGGTCAAAAGCCAAGAAATATGGTCTCCTGAAACTAATTCACGTATTAAGGTGCTATTCTTTTCTTCCATAATGCACAAATTTGAGGACTTTAATGAAAGCTTTGAACACCATGAATGCGGATATCTTAACTTTTAACCGTGATTTCGTACGCATGGAAAAACACACAACTAACCCACAAACAATGTATTTACAGTGCGTACCTGAAATAAAAGAAAAACCGCAAATCAAGTCCGTATTTCAATAAAATCAAGTCAAGTTTATTTTATTTATCGATCGAGATTGAGATAGCTACAACAGTATTTTACACATATTTTTAAACTTTCAATTAAAATGAAAAAAAAAATCAATAATTACAAAACACTGCACTTGCGTGAATTTTCAACGCCAATTGGAACAACGCAAATATGTGAAATTTTTACGTCATTTCGTGTAACGCGATACAGATTAGAATTTTTTTTAAATTTTCTTTTATTCTGTTCCGTATTGTTTTAATTCAAATGTACTTCGGAATGAACCCGGAAAATCGATTTATTGAAAATGTTTAATTTTAAAGGCATCAAATACTAAGAAAAGTAACAGAATCGTTCGAAATAATGGGTCGAAATCATGTTACGCTTTACCTCATTAACGTGGAAATAAAACAAAACTGAATTTTGCTGTTACTCATTTGGCGGTTGGAAAATGAAAACTTTATGCTTGGAAAGTAAGAAAAGTGTCGTATTTATTATTTTTTTCGCAATTTTTCCATTTTTTTTCTCTCTATAAGAACCTTTCTCGCGTCTTAATGATAATATTAAAAAAAAATTAGCCGAATTGGTCGAGCCGATATCGAGTTTTGATCTTAAAAACATAATTGGAGATTCGTTTTTATTTATATAGATATATTACCGCCTAGGATTTTGTAATTCACTGTATAGTAAAAATATCTGAATTCGCTCCTTTTCAAACAAAATTTCGATTACGCAAATAGAAATTTAGAATTAAGATCCTATATCAAACTTCAGTTATTCGTGTTCATATGAGATATGTTTATTTATTTTAAGCTTATAATTAATGACCACAAATTTAATGGGATATATCTAATTAATCCATACTTCTATATAAGCATTCCTTATATCGAAACTTCAGAAACTGAGCAATTTATACATCTCTAAAAAATAGGGGAATACCTATAAGGAAAATAAAATACCTTGCTTGCAGCTGCATATCTGATATCAAATTAGTAACGTTTTATATATTGAGGGAAAAATACCTTTAAATTGCTGGTTGTAGAATTAGTAATGTTTAATGCACTTTCATCATCTTTTTTTTTTATTTCAGAAAACGAAGTTTAGCGATGTTTGGAGCGACTCCAAGCAAATACTCTATAACCAACTTGTGTGTGGCATCCCTGTGGCTTTCTTACTTTATCACGCGATGAAATGGAGAGGTTGCGATATCAGAACTGTCCCTGATTTTTCAAGGATCATCTTAGATCTCTTGTTCTTCATTCTCCTAGAAGAAATTTTGACTTACTATTTGCACAGGTATGTATAATCTCCCTTTTCAACAATCTTACCTTTTTTTTCATTCCTTCTTTAGATATGATCTTACACTCTCAAAGACATATTGAGAAATAAAAGATTCAAGTCATAATTATAAGCTTTTATTCTCCAACAACACTGGGGCAACTATTTGCTTCGTATATATCAGCTTCCTTTTAAATCAACCATTTCTTCAATTTTTTAATGTATTTGTAACCCATTTCTTTCAATTGTAAAATTATTCAAAACTGTTCGAATGCTTTTTTTCCATACATCACTACATCTAAACAGAGTAGAGTATTTGTTATTTTGAGCACCATACAATAGATATCTGTTGTTGATTTATCTATAATAAATATTTGTTAGCCATACATCTACAATAAATATTTGTTAGTCATGCATCTACAATAAGCATTTGTTATCGATACATCTACAATAAATGTTTGCTTTTTTATAGAGAATATTGTTATAGATTTGTAATCAATTTTTTTTTCAGTTTCAATATTATTCAGAATCATCCGAATGTTCTCTCTCTACATTTCAGTACTTTTAAAATAGAATGCAGTATTAGCTAATCTGAGCAATATACAATAAGTATTTGCTATCAATTTATCTATAAAAAGTATTTGTTAGCCATACATCTACAATAAATATTTGTTAATCAAACATCTACAATAAGCCTTTGTTATCGATACATCTACTATAAGTGTTTGCTCTTTTTATAAAGAATATCGTTATATATTTGTAATCCATTTTTCTACTGATATTTCTACTGATATGTAGAAAGAAGGTTCTCTTTCTACATAGCAGTACATTTAAAATAGAATACAGTATGAGCTAATTTGAGCATTTAAAATAAGTATTTGTTATCTATTTATCTTTAAAAAGTATTTGTTAGCCATACATCTACAATAATCATCAGAATGATTGTAGATGTATGGCTAATCATCAGAATGTTCACTTTCTACTTATCAGTACATTTAATATAGAATACAGCATTAGCTATTTTGAGCAATATACAATAAGTATTTGTTATCGATTTATCTACCAACATTTTTGTAATCGATTTATCTCCAAAAATTTTGTTATTGTTTTGTTATGTTACAATAAATATTTTTTATTGATACATCTATAATATTTGTTATTTCTTCAGAAAATATTGTAATATATTTGTAATTCCATTTTTTAGTTTCAATATTATTCAGAATTATCAGAATTTTCTTTTTCTGCAGATTAATATAATAACGCAGAGTACAGCATTTGTTATTTTGAGCAATATACAATAAGTATTTTCTATCGATTTATCTACTATATGTATTTCTTATCGATTTATCTACAATTAGTGTATGCTATTTTTATAGAGAATATTGTTATATATTTATAATCCCTTTTTTTCCAGTTTCAAGATTATCCAGAATCATTAGAATTTTCTTTTCCTGCAAATTCTTATATATACTGTTATGCAGAAAAAAAACACAGTATTTGTTATTTTGAGCTATATACAATAAGTATTTGTAATCGATATATCTACAATAAGTGTTTGCTATTTTTATAGAGAAGGGATGCACAACCTTTTCAGGACGAGGGGCCAAAGTATGAAAATGGATCATGTCGAGGGCCGAAGTAATACGTGAATGTTAAACATGTTAAAAACATGAAAACATGGTTTTTTTATGACAATACGCATAAATTACAATTATCACTTGACATATTTTACTCGTACACGCATTATGCAATAAATAAATGAATAAAACTTGAACATTATAATATGATTAAAATACTTTACGCCCCCCCCCCCCAAAAAAAACAGGTTATAAACTGGATTTAGAACAAAAGAGGAAACTTGATAAATATACAGGGAACACAATTTAAATTTAGAGAAAAAAATTACTAATCAAAATTAGTAAAAATTAATGAAATGTCTGGGACTGAATATTTGAAGTTATGGGTTTTATGTTGGATATAAGATTGGTTGTAGCAACACGTAGAATAGAAGAAAGGTTCTCATCTGCTATTCTGTTTTTTTTTTTATTTGTTTAAATTTATTAGTGAGAAAGTTTGCTCATAAATGTAAGTGCTGCCAAAAAATTAGTTGCACATGCTGCTGTATTTTGGTTTAATTACGAAAATTCCTCGGGTAAGTATTTATAAAATTCTAATATCGGTTTTTATTTAAACTGATTTTTGAAAAATTAACTTCGAAATTTAATTAAAAGGAACATTTTATGGACCAAAGGATTCCTTTTTCAATATTTCATCAGTAACTGCTTTATAGAATATTTTTGTAATTAGTTATGGTATGGTAATCATGTTTTATTCAAAATTTATTTTTCAAAAACATTATATGATTCAAATGAAGAAAAAAAATGAAATAGATTTTTTTAATTTTTTTTATTTATAATAATTATAACTTTTCAGGTTTTTGCACACACCGTTCATGTTCAGACACGTTCATTATATTCACCATAAATGGAAGACCCCTATCGCCATAACCGCAGTTCTCTGCCATCCTGTAGAACACGTTGTAGGCAATATGTTTCCACTGATTCTTGGACCTGTGGTTTTGGGAAGTCACTTATTCACACTTTGGCTGTTTATTTGCATAGGCACACTATCGACCATGAACAATCATTCCGGTTTCAACGTTCTTCCGTTTTCCGCTTCTGAAGTCCATGACCTCCATCACACAAAGTAAGCTTTTGTCATATCAATAGTAATATATAAAAATAGGGACAATAATATAAAAATGGGAACGGAATTCTCATCTTCGGTTTTAACCCGTTCAGGACGATTCTCCATTCACGGCCCTCGGTTTCATATACTAGACGAACCTTTTTATTTCTGGTATAGAGATAGCGCGTCTTCTTCGTGTTCTGGGAATCCCGGTTCTGGCATGGTTGTTCTTCTATGTACTATCTGTGAGGTGTGTGACTATGCCCCCCCCTCTGTAAAAAGGGGCTGTGCAAGCAAATGTGGTGAGTGTGAAGTCGTACTCGTGGCCCAAGTTGGCGCTACTTAAAAAGCAAGAGACTCTCCTTTCGGCTTAGATCTGCTGCTGTATCAGCGGGGGGGGGGGGCTTGTCCATAGGCAAGTGCCATAAGTAACAACAAACAACAATCTTTCCATTTCTTTCAAGAAACGATCATGTCTGTGCGATTTCTATTTAAAACTTTTTTTCTTATAATGTGAGAACATGATGTGATGAACTGCACTGCGTCCCGCTGAATTATAGAAGCAGTTATCGGCAACATGTCGAGATAAAATAGAAGTATCTTCATCGGTAGTTTATAAATGTTTATATACTGAACAGCTTGTTTCAAGAGCTTGATAGAGGAAAAGTAAATTAAAGGATACAAACCACCTTTTAACATAAATTCTGTAATGCAGAACTTAAATTTACGAAATATATATAAAACATTACATTAAAATAAATCATGAGCCGCGATAGCCTGATTGGTACAACGTTGGACTCTTATCCCTTAGGTTGTGAGTTCGAACCTCGCCGGCCGAAGATTCTCCTAATGTGTGGTGACTGGTGCTCGTTAAATCTGCCCAGGTGACACATTCCTCAATGTCGAGAGTAATATCACTGGGGGTACTTTCGAATTAAACTAAGAGAGAATAAAGAAAATTAGAAATTGCCAATCTATTGCGCTACTACAATTGGCTTCGAAAATGCCTACATTTTGCGTTGCCTCATTTGGCGGTGAATCCTCCTTTGGCGCTGAAAAATCAACGCTGGTATAATTTTTTGATCAGTTACTTATAGTAACTGTAATTGTTAGGCCCGAATAGCTTGGTTGGTAGGGCTTTGGATACGCAACTCTTGTTCTGCGAATTCGAGCCTAACTGCGGAAGAATCTCCGTGTGTGGTGGACGTTAAATCTGTGGTGGTCACAAAGTTCTCCATGTGGAGAAGAATTCCCCTGGATGTTCAGGGTCAGAGATGATAGTTATCTCTTACAGATATGAATTACGATTTGGGGATGAATGAATCACGCACACACGCGCGCGTGCGCACACGAGATGAGAATCCAACGCCCTGCCAACCAGGTTATATTGGCTTCATAAATTCAATTACTATAGATAATTGATCTAAAAGCTATACTACCTTTGAATTTTCAACACCATTCTAAAAATGTGTTGAAATTTGTTTATAAATTTTACATTTCAGATTTATTTTTAATGACCGGTAAAAGCAGGTAAAAATAATTTTTGCCCGTAAATTTTGGAGACATAAAAGCCTCATACCGAAAACAACATCGTGTTCTCACATGATAAAAAAATGGGGTTCGCTTTCAAAATGGCCCACTCAAATACAGCACACTGCAAAATAATCGAGTTAAAGGATATTAATCTTCTTTATAAGGTCCGATTATAATAAGGGTTTAAAGTTTCTGCGTTCTTTTTTCAGGAACAACAAGAATTATGGCCTTATAGGGTTAATGGATCGACTACATGGAACGATCGAATATCCAAAGAAGAGTTAGGAATTTTTCAGTTGTCAATGCTTTATGTTTTAATGTATTTTTTTCTCAGAAAATCTAGACATTTTTGTGTAGAAGAGTTTTAAAATAATTTGTATGTGAAGTGTGGAAATGTAAAATCTTATTATGTATGGTTTACGGTATTAAAAATTGATAACATTGAGAAAAAAAGTTAATCAAAAATTTAAACAAATTCTGCTAAATAAAATGTTGTGTCTCGTCATTATTCTGTTCAGAATCACACAGCAAAAAAAAATGAAGTTGATGATGTGAAAAATTTTATATCATCAATTTCAAGTTTGAGAATATGAAATTAGCAATCTAGACAATTCGCTATTTCTATAACATGATGAAGTTACATAAGTTCCTTATTACCCTTATTAACCCTTTGCACTCGAAAAAGTAATTCGATTCATAGTTATTCAATATACAAGGGCTTGTTTATTGCGCCAAAATGTGTGTGTTGTAAAGAAGTCGTCACCTGGTCTCCTTTGGAAGAGACACATGTTCGAACATTGCTACTTCTAGCCAGCGGCGAGACTATTCATCCTTTGTTGCGTATTGTGTTTCTCCCTTTTATTGTTGCCCTTCGGTCTTGAATGAAGACAGATAATGAAGCACACATGCTGGTGACCCATTGAAGAAATCAAACCGTGTCGAAACACCAGACGGGACTATTTCTTCTGTGGACCACCCAAACTGGGATAAAGTTCCAATAATGAACAGCATATGCGCTTTACGACCCCTTGAAGAAAGAAGTGCTAAAAACTCCAGATGCGAACATTTGAGTATGAAGGTTCTGTTAAGGGGTAATGTTACAAGAATATTCCCACGACATTACGGCACGCAATTGTGAGTATTCCTGAAGAATGATTGGACAATCGGCATCTCCAGCGCGTCAATGCGAGCCTGAGAGGTGGAGCTGCACCACTGTTAAAATGGACGGTCGAGAAGCTGAGAAGGGGGCGGGACCAACTGAGCTGGCTAGAGACTGGACGAGAGCGGATACGACAACGAGACGAGCTGTGAGCAGTACTGAAGTTGAAGAGATACCCTGATCTCAAATTTGTTGAAAAGATTTACCGGAAGTAATCCGTAGATCTCTGGAGCTACACGCAGTAGACGGATACGCGGACAGCTTGTGAATCCTCAGCATAGATGCCAAACTGACAATCCAGGTGTAAATATTTCTCAGCATTTAACCTGTCCTGTATTCTCGGCTGTACATATTTGCCGTCTGTGTTTTCGTTGTCGTTTTTTTGTTGGTGTCTTCGATTAAATATACGTCGTTGTTGTTTTCTACCGAGGGCTGCTGATTGTGTCTGCACACCATACACCCACTATAAACATACCCGGTAATCACTAACAATATATAAGAATTTCGTCTTCTTCTTCTGTACAGTCGACCACCTCGCCACTACTGAACGTAGTAGTATCGACAGGATTTGTTGTGGCCGACTGTGGGCTGTAGCAATATCCACCCTTACATTGACCGAATCTCTCAAACTAATATTCTATTCAAGATAATTGACCCCCAAAACTGGTCATAAACTGACCACTTCCTCCACTACAAACTTTCAAATAGTTGGGAAAAAACTGAAGAATTTTTCTTCTATCTTGGAAACGACTCAAATGATTTGAAGCGCATTTTATATTGAGATTAGGTTGTACTTTTCAATTTCATCTATATAGGCTTCTTCCCTGAAAGCCTTTTTCTATAAACTCTCAAACCGACAATGTCACATAGCGCCATCTCGTAAAATATTGTGGTACTAGCATTGTTGCCATAGGATAACTACTGGCTCCTTAAAATTAATTTAGATGGCGCAGTATAATATTATTCGAATATGAATATTTCCCCTCCCAATTAATAGAAACATCACAATTATTGCCTTATATCGTTCTAGTAATATTACCGCATGTTGGCATCCTGGAGCAGAGGAAGTGCGTCTTCCTTATGATCTGGGCATCTCCTGTTAGGGCATGATTGTCCTTCTGTCTTCTATCTGTGAAGAGTGTGAAAGTGCCCTTCCCCTGTAAAAAGGGGGCCCGTGCAAGTGAATCTGGTAAGTGTGTGTCATCTTCATATGAGCTAGAAGTCGAGACTTCTACCCTCGGGGGCTCAAAAGTCCATACCCTCAAAAGCTACTGACCTCTCCTCCCATTGTAAAGCGGACACGACATCATCATCATCATTAATATTTCCGCATGCTAATATTTGCAAAAAAAAAACCTTGCCGAGAGAAGCGTGGTTTCACAGATACTTACTTTTTATAAATTATTGTTGTTACTTAGGGCGCTTTTTAAGCCCGCTGACAGGTCTGTCAGCGATTTAAACCTATTGAGAGTCTTTCGTTTTTCAGTAGCACCAACTAGAGGCAAGAGTACGACTTAGCTGCACAATCGTCACAACCCTTTTTATGGGTCGGACTTTATTCATCCATCCACAAATCGTAATTCAGATCTGAAATAGAGAACGATCACCTCTGACCCAGTACCCCCAATGATCTTACTCTCGACATGGAGGACTTTGTGACCACGACAGGTTGAACGATTGCCAGCCTCCACATGTTTGGGGTATCTTCGGCTGTCGAGACTCGAAAAAGCAACGTAAGGAATACAACTCCCACGCTCTACTAACCAGGTTATCCTGGCCTTTCTTTATGTAAATAACTTAAATATTGAAAGAGAGATTTACGAAAAAATGAATTGATTCGTGTTTATTATTATTATGACAGTTTATTTGACCTAATTTTTTTTCTTGTTTAAACAAGTTTCATGTTATATATATATATATATATATATATATATATATATATATAATGATATCGGCATTTATGACAAATTCTCAAAAAAGAATACTTCTGAAAGTACTTCTAATATTTTTGGACTATTTCTGAAATTATTTGAATTGCGTTTAGATTATTATCCATTAATACAAAGAATTTTAGTCCATAAAAGGATTCAGCTCAGGCGCTAGCCTTATAAGCCAGATAATATCTACGATACTGAAGTCGACTTTTGCATTATGGTCATGTTCCACTTCTACTGGCCCTAGTGTCGCAGGTTCGTACAGCGACCTCCAGCCGTTACATTGGTCACTTTGACAAACGTAAACGGGCCATCTACCAGCAAACAAAGCCGTCGCTCACTAGACGCATCAACGAACTCACACGCTCGTCATAACGCGTGGCGCTGTAAAAATCGTTCTTCTCTCCTCCGACTCACTGGTGGGGGAGTACTGTGGCGCTAGCTTCATATTTCAGATAACATCTACCATACCGAAGTATACTTTTGGTAATGCTGTCAAGTTACTCGGCTAGTGGCCATAGCGTCGCTGGTTTGTATCGCTACCTTCACGCGGTCACATCTATACATAGTACAAAATGAAGTCTCTAGAAAGCGTCTGTATGATGGAACCACAAAAACTCGAGAAATAGTTAACGGATATTGAAGATATTTATACCATTTTGTAGATCATTTATTGGGGAAGGTTGCAGTACATTAAAATCATATCAAAATAAACAGAGTAGTTTTATGATTGCGATTTTAACTTTGAACTTATCCGCGTATGCGCGAAAACCTCAAACTGCACATGTGCAATAAGTAAGAGCTGTGATATGCATATGACATATATTTTTTTTATTTACGTTTGATTTTAAACAGCGATTCAAATTTCATTATGCCGAAAAGGAGGAAATCCAATCTTGATTGAAGCTCATGAATTACCAAAACGGTTCCTTTGTTGAGCGATAAGGAAAATGAAGAGCAAAGAAACGTTCGGTTAGCGAATATCAGAGAAATGATGTCCACACTTAGGGAAGGAGAGTGTTTTGATGAGCGAAATAACCGTCTTCCTTCAAATCGCACTGCAACTGAATTGCGGAGACAGAATGAATCTCCTGAGGAGCGAAACGATCGCCCGTGTTTTGTCTACGGACATATCCTATTTTTACCCTTTGTGACAGTCTAAATAGTTTTGCGTGTGTGCTATGAAAAATTGTTTTGTAACTATTTTTGATCATTTTGAACTATATTTTTATGTTTGTTTGATGTTGCGTAACACGCCCATGTCATATCGGGTGGAGGCTGGACTTAAGTTTCAGGCTAATTTTTCTTTTTGAATGCTGTGCCATGGGCAACACTGTGCGGGTACTGCTAGTTAATTGTAATTTAAACAAAATCAGTATACTCATACAATTCGCTATGATTATTAATGAACAGCTGGGGATGAATACGTCATTTTGTTATCATGATTAAGTTTTTATGCTCTCGGCTTGTCTTTAAACACTGTCATGTACGATGACAAATATTTCAAAGACTTTGTAGATTAGTATCGAAACATTAAATTTTGGCTCGCAGTGTATTATTATAAAGTAAGTGTTCCCTAAGAAATTTTCTGGTTTTTTTCTGATAGTTAAATCATGTTTTAATTAATCAGAGGGTGACCGAGCTCCGCTCGGAGAAAACAGGTATCGAAGCTAACTCGAATATTTAAATTTTCAATTGTGATTTATCAAAACAATACATGCCATATTTAGTAAAAATATCAAAGTTATCCTTATTTTTTTCTGATGAATGTTGAAATGTCGGAAATGTGGGGCGATTTTCGACTTGGCAACCATTCCTCATATTATAGTATAAGATAAAATTAAAACTTAAGCTCCAAGCATGCGTTACGAGTAAAAGGGAAAAAATTATCTTATTAATATGTTGCCATCAGATTGACAAAAACTCAAATTTAAAAAAATAAATTATTGCGCATTAAACATATAAAAATGCAATTTTCATCACGTGTCTGCATGAAATGAAAAAAATATATATATGAATATTGATATAGATGGCATATTGGCTATAGATGGCAGCACGTTACCACTTGAAAATTTAAGTAGCCATTATGGCGAACTAATAAAGTTTGAAAATATCCTATCTGTAACTCCGAACTGCTCAACCGTAGCGCTTCAAAACCGGCGCCAATCGATTCCTCGTGGCCAAAAACCCCAGACCCCCAAGTTTACCGGAGTTTATTAATTCTGGGGCGATTTTCGACTTGACAACCATTCCTCGTATTATAGTATAAGATTAAAATATTGATATTTTCCTTAACCTTTTTGTCTTCCGTAACGAGTGAAACTTCCGCGGGGCGGTCGTAAAATGCTTCCAGTATTCTTCTACATTTTAAAATTTTTAATCATTGAAAACCCTTTGTAAATGTCTACTTGTTCGAGTTTTTGTTTGTTCAAATGTAGCAATAAAAAGAATAAGAAAGAAAAAAAATCCAGAGAGAATGGTGAAAGGGTTAATGACTTCCGGGTCTCTTATCTTCCAAAAGTTTACAAACTTTCACTTTCAATTTTTTCAAAAAAATTGTTCTTCAAGGACGTCAATTCTTTAAATTGAGTTTCAAAATTTAATCTTTTAGTATCTTAAGTAAGAGATTATTTTTATCACGCTTTCGCTATTGAAGTGTTTAAAAGTGGAGACGACGTTTTCGCAATTAATTTTAAATTTAAAAAATCGCATATTTATGTTTAATTTTATAAACAGGGTGATTCAAACTATGTGGACAAATTTACATGGTAAATCAGTCATAGTACAAGGATCAAAAATCGCATACGAACATAGGGTCGCAAATGCCTGTAGAGGGCGTTGCGATTCAAACACGACCGGAGCAAACGGAGATTGTCTTCTTTCGAGCCGTGGATGTGTTGGGCGTAGCATGGCTACTTACACACACCGTAGAATGGCTGGCATGCTCTTAATTTACGGCATGGCCAAATGCAATGAACGTGAAGCCTTGCGAATGTATCATGCGAAATGTCCTGATAGAAATGTGCCTAGCCGCTCATTCTTTGCCACTCTGCATCGACGATTGTGTGAAACCCTCTCGTTTGACGTGCATAAGCTGGATACTGGTCACCAACGAACAACTCGGACAGTTGACGCTGAAGAAAGGGTTCTACAAGAACTGGAGCGTAATTTTTCAACAAGTACACGAGTTGTATCCCGAGAAACCCATATTCCCCATGCTACCGTTTGGCGCATTGTACAAGACGAAGGACTACATCCTTATCATTTACAACGCGTCCAGGCACTAGAATTGGGAGACTACAACAAACGTATGGATTTTGCATGAAAATGCTGCAGACCGAAACTTCGCAGCAAGTGTTCTCTACACGGATGAGGCTGCATTCTCATTAGAGGGTGTGATGAACTTTCACAACCTGCTTACGTGGGCGGATGAAACCCCCCTATACGTCGGCATAGCGCACAACGAAAATGTTCCGTTAACGTGTGGGCTGGCATTGTTGGAGACTGTTTACTTGTTCCGTGCATTCTCCCAGAAAGACTTAACGGTTCCATTTATCTAACATTCTTACAAGAGGTTCTGCCAGAAATGCTGAATGATGTTCCGATGCTTATTCGTCGACGCATTCGATTTCAACACGACGGAGCTCCTGCACATTTCAGCACAGACATCAGAGCACATATGCAGACTACTTTTTCTGGTGGCAGGATTGGTCGAGGTGGACCTATCGCATGGTCACCACCACGATCACCAGATCTGTCTCCCTTGGATTTTTTCTCATGGGGATTTTTAAAAGACCTTGTCCATGAAACACCTGTTGCAACGGCGGAAAACTCGGTTGGTAGGATCGTTGTGGCAGCAGGAAGAGTTGGAGATACACATGGTATTTTTGAGAAGGTGCGCCGTTCCATGCAACGTAGATACCAGGCGTGTCTCGATGCATGTGGAAAAAACTTTGAGCATTTCCCTGAAGCTCGACGTTAGTCTCATGCGAGTGAGTCATTAACAATAAAATGATCTGTAATGGCTTCTTTTCTTCTCCTTATGTTATGTATTATTTTAGACGCCCTGCAGCGGCTCCGTATCGAAGTTGAGACCCCCGTTCCTATGTGATTTTTGATCCTTGTTGTATGACTGATCTAAAATGTAAGTTTGTCCAGGTTGTTTTGAATCACCCTGTATAATATATTAATAATATTTAATTCGTAATAATATATAATATATTAATATCCGCATATTTATATTTAATTAATTTGCATAATTTTTTTGGAAATTTTTTTTACATAAATTTGCCAAGATTTTAATAGCGGCACCTAGCAATTATATAATTTTTAAAAATTTAATTTCCAGAATTTCCATCGGGACTTTTATTTCGATTCAGTTGCTATTTTTGTTACTAATGGAACTTTACCAGCCCGCTGACGAATTGTCAGCGAGTTTTATCTGTCTAATTCATAATAATATATTAATATTCGCATAATTATATTTATATTTAATCAATTTACAGAACTTTCTTTTTTAAATACAAATATTACATTGTGATATCTATTATTTATTTTTAAATAATATTTAATTTCCAGGATTTGCTTCAGGATTTTTATTTCAATTCTGTTTTTGTTGCTGTTACTAATGGTTCTTTATTAGCAGTTTTATTTGTTTAATTCGTAATAATATATTAATATTCGCTAATTTATATTTATATTTAATCAATTTACTGAACTTTTTGGGGGACTGTAGTTTCAATTTTAATAGTGGTTTCTAATATTTATATTTAAAAATTTTTGAATTTCCAGGATTTGCTTCGGGATTTTTATTTCCATTCTGTTCTTGTTGTTCCTAATAGATCCTTGCAAGCCTGCTGACGAATTGTCAGCGTGTTTAATCTGTATAATTTGTAATAATATATCAATATTCGCATAATTATATTTATATTTAATCAATTTACAGAACTTTCTTTGGAACTTTTTTTGCATAGATTTTATTAGCGGTATCTAGAATTTATATTTTTAAAAATATTTAGTTTCCAGAATTTGCTTCGGAACTTTTAATTCAATTCTGTTGTTGTTGTTGCTATTAATTACACCTTACAAGCCCGCTGATGAACTGTCAGCGAGTTCTATTTGCCTAATTCGTAATATTATATAAAATATTAATATTCACATATCAATATTTATATTTAATCAAATTCCAGAACTTTCTTGCTGACTTTGGGGTCTTTTATCTTCCTTCCGGGTCTCTTATCTCCCAAAAGTTTTCAAATTTCCACTTTAAAAAAATAGTTCTTCAAGGACGTCAATTCTTTAAAGTGAGTTTCAAAATTTAATCTTTTAGTACCTTAAGTAAAAGATTTTTTATCACACTTTCGCTATTGAAGTGCATAAAAGTAGAGTCGATGTTTTCGCAATAAATTTTAAATTTAAAAATCGCATAATTATATTTAATTTTATATATAATATATTAATAATATATAATTCCTAACAATCTTTACTTATAATAAAGCTCAATGTGTGTGTGTGAGTGTGTCTGTTGGCGATGTACAGCCCAGACCGTTCGGCCTACAGCAACCAAATTTGGTACATGTATACCTTGGGTGCCGGGAATATGCACCTCGGAGCCTTTTTTTGAATTTTTAATTAAAATTTTAATTAATTAAAAAATAAGCCAAATTTTGACGTTTGATCGCTATAACTTCCGAAAATATTACAGCACAAAATTGATTTTTGCATCAAGTTAAAGCTCAAAAAAATTATCTTTTCAATGATACTGATGTTTTGACCTATAAATAAAGTACGGGATTCGTATCCCGAAGATCGCGGGTTCGAATACAAGAGGAGCAAGTTGTTATGGAAACATTCAATTCATTTCTGCTTCAATTTTAATTTGTTATTTGTTGTGTTAATTATGCAAATTTGTATTATGTAAATTTATTCCTAATTTTCTGCGGGCCTTCAAATTCTAGAAGGTTTGTGTGTATATAAGTAGTTTCGAAATTAGTCAGATTATAAAAGAATCGTGAGTTGAGCTTGAGTGTGTTTATTCTCGTTAGCTTTACTACATTCATCTCATCTTCGCGACAATACGTTGCTATTGCATTTACAGAAGTTCTGATTTTAAAAAAAATAGGTCAATGACTGCCGCAAATAAAACCTAGAAAAATGTAATTTTGTGCAAGTGATTATAGGAAATGGACTTTTGGATGAGTAGGACCGAATATCCCTGCCCCTCATTAATAGCCTCATTGGCGCGACGGCTCAAAGACGTTCAATGTTGCTGGCCATTCGGGAAAACCTTAACCCCTACTGTTCAGGTCTCTCAAGACTGTAACTCTAAAAGTTGCCGCCAGAGGGTGACATCAGAAACTGGGGACTGCTTAAAGGAACTGCTTTAAAAAAATAGCTTTATTCATTAATTATTCTAGTTTATTTTAAGACTTCATTTATTCAGTAATTCCTTATTTATTTTTTCTTGTAAATCTTCTTGTTCATTTAGTTAAAATATCATTAATTTTATTCTTTACTAGCCGCCTTTGGCGACCAGTCGGTTCGCCAGTATTAATGCTCGCTAAAGTTTGCTCGCTAATATTTTATGTAGCTGTTTCTCATAACTGGTTTTTCAACAAAATATTTTTAAACCAAACAAATTTTGATAATCATATAATTCATTCATAGTATTATTTATTATTATTTTCTTCAGATGGTCTGTTCACTGTACTACTCATCTTTCTCTTTCTATCCGAGCAATGATTGTCCCGGAATTGATATTTTACTTAAATGGTGGAGGGAAAGGTCAAAAATTCTGTTTTTATAGAATAATGAGATTCAAATTTTCATAAATGAAAACACACTAAACAAATAAAGACACAATTGGTTTTCAAGAGATGCGAAAGTTTAAAAACAGCTTGGAAAATGCCGCGCACAAAGGAAATAATGGTGACACAAACACACTCTTCTTTTTTTTCTTCCCTGCCCAGACTTTATTTGGAGCAGGCTTAGATTAAATATTCATACCGACTAATAATAAAAGCAACTATTTTCTTTCTTTTTTAAACATCCCGTTATCTATGAATGAAAACCAACTGACTTCGCGCATTTCTTTCTAAACAAATGATAATTTATGACTTCCTGCTATCTCTCTCAGTTGGTGTGGGGGAAGGAAATAAAGATTTTTGGAGGGAAAGTAAGAAAAGGGTCGTTTTAACTATTTTCCTCGCAGTTTTTCATTTTTTCTCCCCATAAGAACCATCCTCGTGTCTTAACGAAAATATTAAGAAAAAATTAGCCGAATCGGTCGAGCCGTTCTCCAGTTTTGCGCTTAGCAACGCATTTCCAGTTGCATTTTTATTAATGTAGATGATTCTAGCTATTCAGCAGTTGTTGGCTGCTTTCTAGTCATGTTGTGGTGATATTCGAGATGCTGTTGGTGAAGTCGTGGCATTTTTTGAATAAAGTCGGTTTTTGTTGGTTCAGTGAAATCGGGATTCTTGTGCGTGTTTCTTGTGATTTTTTCTAATGTTTGTAGCAACAATAGATACTTCGTGCTGTGTTTGGCGGGCACCAACTTTATTGAAAAAGACAGTGAGTCATTTCAATTAACTTTCGATACTGCATTATGTTGGAAATGACATTAAGTATTTAAGTGAACCAGCATTTTAAAAACTTTGCAGTCCGCTCCTTAAAACCCATTCTATTCAAATCATTCTACACCTACTCAAAGTGATTTTTTTAAAGTAAACACTCTGTTTTTTTCTCATATGCCCAAATTAAGTCTTTGTACACAAATGACCGATAAAACCCTTTTTTTCCCTTCCAAACAGATGTTACTTTATCTCGTATAGCCTACTATGAGACTACTTCGGGGATACTGCTAAGGTATCGATCATTCAAACCGTTCACCAGGTGCAAGATCAACCCTCCAATATCCTTTAATTATTTTGAGCAGTGTATTATTATGCTAAGAGTTATGAATAAGTTGAGCTGGCATCCTGGCATAGGGGTAGCGAGTCCTCACAGTGATCTGGGTGTCCCGGGTTCGAATCCCGGTTAGGATATGGTTGTTCTTCTGTATAGTATCTGTGAGATGTATGAATGTACATCCACTGGAATGTACTGTAAAAAGAGGCTGTGCAAGCGAATGCAATGAGTGAGAAGCAAAAGTCGTATTCTTGGCCCCAGTTGGCGCTACTACTAGACAAGAGACGCTGATTTGGCTCAAATCTCTGACTACCTCAGCGATCTTGTCCATGGCAAGTGCCATAAGACACAACAAAAAGATTATTCTAATCTGTTCTTTCGGCACCATCATAAACCATCGGTTCTTTTGGCTCATCATCTGGGCTTTCCGGTCCGAGTGCCAGTCAGTTCGTAACTGTTCTTCTGTGTTCTATCTGTCAGGTGTATGAATGTCACCCCCCCCTCTGTAAAAAAGGGGCTGCGGAAATGAATGTGGTGAGTGAATAGCAAAAGCCGTACTCTTGGTCTTAGTTACGGCTAGTACAAAACAAGAGACTCTCATTCGGCTTAAAATCTCACTTGTCCATGGTAGGTACCATTAGTAACAACAACAAACAGACATATCTTTTTCAACCAATTGAGACAAAAATTTTAAGCAAAACTGCGCTTGTAGTCACAAAATCCCATGCAAAATTAGATGCACTTAACACTTTGCTGACCGGTGACGAGTTAACTCGTCTTTTCATGTCCAAACGTTGTTCACAGGTGACGAGTTAACTCGTCATTGCACTTGCATTATCTGTTTCAATTTATAACACCGAGGGCGATATAGAACATTGCAAAAACTTGGCGTATCGTGTTTAGTCTCGTCCGCTCTATAACAGAAAAATTACTTTTCCTACTATTTACATTTTTATTAGAATTTTAGTAAAATTCCAAAAATTTCAACCATGACGGAACGTATCGGCGAAGAACTTTTTGATGTTCCAATTCAACAAAATTCATTGGATTTTGTTTAGAACGTTTTACTTTCATATTCAATTACAAAAAAAGTAGCCGGTGACATGACAGTTTCTGTGTAAAATTGCCGGTCACCAAAGTGTTAAGACTGTTCAGATGCAGATAATATTTTTACCCTTTCGTATTTAAAGTATATAAAGAAGGATAATCGTCCATAAAAGATTTCCTGTTTAATATTATATTAAATCTCAACGTTTTAGACTTTAACGAAATAAAAACACACTTTTTTTAAAGAATTATGTCTGTCTGTCCGTAAGCACGATAGCCTGTAAGCGGAAACAACTAGAGGAAGAAATTCTATTCTGTGCACCCTGTGTTGGAGTCCTGGTTCGAGCATGGTAGTTCTTCCTTGTTCTATCTGTAAGAGGAGTGAATGTGCACCCCTGTAAAAGGGGGCTATGCAAGCGTGAGGAGTGAGTAGCAAACGTCATACCCTTGACCTTAGTTGGCGTTATTACAAAAACAAGAGACGCTGATTAGGCTTAAATCGCTGACTACTTAAGTGCTTGTCCATGACAAAGTGCAATAAGAAATAATAACAAACAACAGCATAAATTAGTTGAGAGTTAATTTTTATTTAAATTTCTTTGCGAATGTATGTGTAATGAACATGAAACTTATTTTATTCAGGATATTATTTTTATCAAAAAAGAAAATATTCATCCTCGTTTACTAATTCTGTCTAAAGAGCAGAACATGTTTTTATCCGAGCCACTTCAAAATATACATTTATTTGCGTAAAATGATAACAAGATGTAGTGTTGTACAATATTTCGAAGTCGGTGAATATTTTTGAGAGATTAAAAAGAAAATCACAGATAACTTTAACAATCTTTCTAGAAGTGTCTTTACTGGATGCTACATTGGGTCGCTGTTATCTGAGGCTCATTTCTATAACCTTGGAAATTTATTCGGTTGAATTATTCACAAGCAAGAGTGATAGAAGATGTTAAGCGAGTAAGTTTCTTTTTTCAATTCCTAAAATTAGGTCACACACTCTCTCTATTTATCTATCTATATCTATATATATCTTGTTCAAATTTTCAATCGCTTATAATTACTTTTTATTTATCCAAGTAAATTTTTTTATACATATTGTGGATGACATTTGATGTTAATACAGTTTTTCCAAGTATTCATTCCTTAATTGTTTATTAATTAATTAAAAACTACCTTCTCAGCCAAAAATCTTCATTTCCCCTCCGCCAAATAAGTAATGAATTCAGTTTGTTTTTTTCCAACGCCAATGAGGTTAGGCTTAGAATGTTTCCGGCGGATTATTTCAAACAATTCTGTTTGTTTTCTTAAAGTTTGATGCATTTAAAATTAAACATTGCCAATTAGTCCATTTTCCAGATTCATTTTGAAGTACTTTCGAATTAAAATAATATAAAGAAAATTAAAATATTCTAATCTGTATTGCGTTACCCCAACAGGCGTAAAAAATTCATG
>JAOUZG010032726.1:731658-748880 GCA_026289955.1 Argiope argentata | reverse complement strand
TAAAGCTGTAAATAAAATCTTTGTGTTTAAAACGCTACCATTTTATTTGATCGACCAGGATCAATTCATTACAATAGCTACAACAATATAATACACATATTTTTTAAACTTTTAATTAAAATGAAAATACATTTGTCAATTATTACAGCACACTGCATATGCGTGAATTTTCTACGCCAATTCGAATAACGGTATACAGATTAGAATTTTTTTTTTATTTCCTTTAATCTGTTTTGATTTAGTTCAAAAGTACTTCAGAATGAATCCGAAAATTCAATTCATGAACAATGATTAATTTTAAATTTATCAAATAGTAAGAAAATAAACAGAATTGTTTGAAATAATCATTCGAAAATATGTTAAGCCTAACCTCATTAACGTGGGGAGATAAACTGGTCTTACTCATTTGGTGATACGGAAATGAAGATTTTAAGCGAGAAGGTTAAAGAAAGTATCGTTTTTACTATTTTCTTCGCAATTTTTTCATTTTTTTTCTCTAAGAACCTTCCTCTTGTCTTAACGAAAATATTAAAAAATTTAGCATAATTGGTCGAGCCGTTCTCGAGTTTTGCTCTCATCAACACATTTGGCGATTCACTTTTTTATATAGATAGATTCCGATTCATTTTTATTTATATAGTTAGATAGCGATTCATTTTTAATTACATAGAGAATTTAGTAATTCACTGTTTATTAAAAATATCCGAAGAAATTTAGAATTAAAATCCCAAACCAAACTTCATTCGTTCGTGTTCATATGAGATACATTTATTTATTTTAAATTTAGAAAGAATTATCACAAATTTAATGGGAAATATTTAATTAATCCATGCTTCTATATAAGTTTTCATTATACCGAAATTTCAGAAGCAGGCCATTTTCAATATCTCTGAAAAGTATTGAAATACCTATAAAGAAAATAAAATACCTTGCTTGCAGTTGCATACCTGATATGAAGTTTTTCGTATTTTATATATTAGGTGAAAAATGCTTAAGAATTGTTGGTTGTTAAATTTGTAACTTTTAATGTACTTTCATCATCATTTTTATTTCAGTAAGCGAATTTCAGCAAAATTTCTCATTTTATATCAATATTTTCTTCAATTTTTAAATATATTTGTAACATATTTCTTTTAGTTGTAAAATTAATCAAAACTGCCCGAATGCTTTCTTTCAACATATCACTGCATCCAAAACAGAGTACAGTATTTATTATTTTGAGCAATATATAATAAGTATTCGTTATTTTGAGCAATATATAATAAGTATTTGTTATCGATGCATTTACAATAAGTAATAAGTAATAATTCATCTACAATAAATATTTTTATCGATACATCTACAATATTTATTATTTTTGTAGTGAATATTGCAATATATTTTTAATCAATTTCTTTTCAGTTTCACTGTTAATTAATTCATAATATGTCGTCTAATTCACGTTATCTAATTAATTCATACTTCGATATTAGCATTTATTATACCAAAATTTCAGAAACTGGCTATTTTAGATATCTATAAGAAGTAATGGAATACCTATAAGGAAAAAAAATACCTTGCTTGCAGCTGCATATCTGATATCAAATTAGTAACGTTTTATATATTGAGGGAAAAATACCTTTAAATTGCTGGTTGTAGAATTAGTAATGTTTAATGCACTTTCATCATCTTTTTTTTTATTTCAGAAAACGAAGTTTAGCGATGTTTGGAGCGACTCCAAGCAAATACTCTATAACCAACTTGTGTGTGGCATCCCTGTGGCTTTCTTACTTTATCACGCGATGAAATGGAGAGGTTGCGATACCAGAACTGTCCCTGATTTTTCAAGGATCATCTTAGATCTCTCGCTTATCACTCTCTTGGAAGGAATGGTATTTTACTACTTGCACAGGTGGGTTAAACCTCTCTTTTCAATCAATATTATCTTTTTTTTATCAATCACTCGTTAGATATGATCTAACACTCTCAACGACTTAACGAGAAAAAAAAGATACAAGTGATAATGATAAGGTTTTATTCTCAAACGACAATGGGAAAAATTTTTGCTTCTTACAAGTCATATTCATTTTATATCAATGTTTTTCCCTTTTTTAATGTATTTGTAATCCATTTCTTTCAGTAGTAATATTATCTAAAATTGTCCCAAAGCCTTCTTTCTGCTGCATCTAAAACAAAGTATAGTATTTGTTACTTTGGACGGCATACAATAAATATTTGTTATCTATATACATCTACAATAAGTATTTGTTTACCATACATCCACAATAGATATTTGTTATGGATTCATCTACAATAAATATTTGTTTTTAATACATATGAAATAAGTGTTTGCTATTCTTTGTAAACCAATTTTTTCCCGTTTCATTATCATGCGGAATTATCAGAATGTTCTATTTCTACATATTAGTACACTTAAAATAGAGTACAATATTTGCTATTTTGAGCAATATACAATAATTTATAGTCGATTTATTTACAATAAGTATTTGTTATCGATAGCTTTACAATGATATTTTTGTAGAGAATATTGTTACATACTTGTAATCCGATTTTTACAGTTTTAATATTATCAAGAATTATCAAAATGTTCTCTTTCTACATATCAATACATCTACAGGCGAGTACAGTATTTACTATTTTGACCAATACAAAATAAGTATTTGTAATAGATTTATCTACAATAAGTAGTTGCTATTTTTATATAGAATATTACTATATATTTGTCATCCATTTTTTCCAGTTTCAATATTATTCAGAATCATTAGAATTCTCTTTTTCTACATATCTAAAATAGAGATACATTTTTCTACATATTTAAAATAGAGTACAATATTTACTATTTTGAACAATATACAATAATTTATAATCGATTTATTTACAATAAGTATTTGTTATCCATACATTTACAATGATATTTTTATAGAGAATATTGTTACATATTTGTAATCCATTTTTTTTCAGTTTTAATATTATCAAGAATTATCAGAATGTTCTCTTTCTACATATCAATAAAGTACAGTATTTACTATTTAGAGCACTACACAATGGGTATTTGTTATCTATTTATCTACAATAAGTAGTTTCTATTTTTATAGAGAATATTGCTACATATTTGTCATCCATTTTTTTTCCAGTTTCAATATTATTCAGAATCATTAAAATTTCTCTTTCTGTATATTAGCATGTATAAGACAGAACAGACTATTTACTATTTTCAACAATATGCAATAAATATTTGTTATCGATTTATCTACAATAAGTATTTGTTTCCGAAACATCTGCAGGAAGTATTTGTAATCGATACATCAACAATAAATATTTGTTAGCCATACATCTACAATAAGTGTTAGCTATTTTTCTATAGAATATTATTATATATTTGTCATCCATTTTTTACAATTTTAATATTATCAAAAATTATCAAAAGTTTCTCTTTCTACATATCAATGCATCTACTATGCGATACACAATAAGTATTTGTTAGCAGACCTCAGAAATAAGTGTTTGTTATTGTGCGCAATTTGCGATAAGTATTTGTTCTCGATACATCTATACTAAGTAATTGTTATTTTTGTGGAGACCATTGTATTATATTTGTAATCCACTCCTTTCTGTTGTAATATTATCATGAATTGTCAGAACGCTCCCTTTCAACATATCAGCAAGCCTAAAGCAGAGAACAGTATTTGTTATTTTTACAATATAGTAGACATTTATTATTATCTGTTATTTCTACAATATAGTAGAGATTTATTATTATTTGTTATTTTTGCAATATAGTAGACATTTATTATTATTCTTACTTTTACAATATAGTAGACATTTATTATTATTTGTTATTTTTACAACATAGTAGACATTTATTATCATTTTTTTATTTTTACAATATAGTATAATATAGTAGTATCGGGATATTTTTGTATTATTTCCTCTGAGAATTTTCTTTTTAACATTCTTTAAAAATCCATTTTTTTAATCTCTTGTCATAATCATCCCTTTAAAATCAGATGCATTAAAATTTTATAACAGTCGTTGATTTCAAGCATTGATTTTTCTTTAATATTAAAAGAAACTTTTCATGGACCAAACAATTCTTTTTCCAATATTTCTTCAGTAAACTTCTTAACAGAAATTTTTTATAACTTGTTATGATATGGTATTCATATTTTATTCAAAATTTATTTTTCAAAAACATTATATGATTCAATTAAAAAAATGAAATATATTTTTAAAAAATTTTCTTATTTTTAATATTTATAACTTTTCAGGTTTTTGCACACACCGTTCATATTCAGACACGTTCATAAGCTGCATCACAAATGGAAGACCCCGATCGCCATAACCGCAGTTCTCTGCCATCCTGTAGAACACGTTTTAGTCAATATGCTTCCGATGATTATTGGACCTGTGGTTTTGGGAAGTCACTTAATCACTGTATGGCTGTGGATTTGCATAGGCACACTATAGACCATGACCTTGCATTCCGGTTTGAGCATTCTTCCGTTTCCCAATTCTAAAGTCCACGACCTCCATCACCACAAAGTAAGCACTTCTCGTATCGTTGATATTCAACATTTAAATAAAATACGTGATAAAAATAGGGGGCATCATCTTCGGTTTTAACCCGTTCAGCACCATGATCCAGTATACGTGTTCATTCGATTCTCCCTTCACGGTTCACTGTTTCATATTCGAGATGAGATTTTCTCTTTCTATCAGCAAACGATAATGTCTGTGTGATTTCTATTTGGAAATTTTTTGATCATGTGAACGCCACGCGGCCCGGTGAATTATAGAAGCAGTTATCGGCAACATGTCGAAATAAAATAGAAGGCTCTACATTGGTAGTTTATATAATGAACTGCTTGTTTCCAGAACTTATTAGAGAACAAGTTATTAAAAAAATTAAAATCAATTCCTACTTAGCTCATTAGGAAAAATTTTACTTTGTTTACTTTTTATTAAATAACTGCAATTTTTGTTGATCTTGTGTTCCTCTTTACAACGGAAGAAGGGGTGAAGTAGCTTCTGAGGGTATGGCATAGGTATACTCCGTCCCGGCCGAAGCCATTCGGATATAACGATGAGCAGCCGCAAAGCAACCTCCACCGAACACGGAAGTGCAGGTTAATCAATGCAATTAATTTTTATAAAAATTAATTCAAAGAACCAGATCCGAAAAAAATACGAATTTAAATTCTCAAAAATTGTTACCTTGTCTCCAAGAATAGTAATTACCAGACATTTCAACAGTTATTAGAGGAACATAAAAATGTAAACAACGTTAACTAAGGAAATGCTGTTAAAAAGGAAAATTATAAACATTTCAACAATTATTAGCGGAACACAAAAATGTTAGACTTTCGATGATTCTAATAGACAGACAAAATGGAGACAAATTTTTCACAAGACATAACGTTTATTCAAAACAGCACACACACACACACACACACACACACACACACACACACACACACACACACACACACACACTCACACACACACACACACACACACACACACACACACACACACACGCGTATTCTTCCTCAGAGAGGGCAGCAGAAGCGCCATCTCGCAGGCAATATCAATTAGTATATCGAAATTTAACCGCTAGTACTTTCGTTTCATTCTAAAAGCGCGTTAAAATTTGTTAATAAATTTTACATTTCATAATTATTTTCACTGACTGGTAAAAGTAGGTAAAAATATTTTTTGTCCGTAAATTTCGGAGACGTCAAAACTTCCTACCCAAAACAACATCGTGTTCCCATATGATAAAAAGAAATGGGGTTCCCTTTCAAAATGATTCTCTCAAATACAATACACAGCAAAAGTTATTAAGTTAAAGGATATTAATCTTCTTTAAAATATCTGATTATAATAAGGGTTTAAAGTTTCTATAAGATATCGTTTTTTTTTCAGGCACAACAAGAATTTTGGTATTATAGGATTAATGGATCGACTGCATGGAACGATTGAGTTTCCAAAGAAGACTTAGGAAATTTTCAGCTGCCAATGCTTTATGTTTTAATGCATTTTTTCAGAAAAATCCAGACATTTTTTTATAGAGGAATTTTTAAAATAACTTGTGTGTGAATATGTAAAAATGTAAAATCTCATTCTGTATGGTTTTTAGCGTTAGAAATTGATAACATTGGGAAAAAAAAGTTAATCAAATATTTAAATACATTCTGCTAAATAAAATGTTGTGTCTCTTCGTTATTCTGACGAAATTTTATTCAGAATCAAACAGCAAAAAAAATGAAGTTGATGATGTGAAACATTTTACATCATTAACTTCAAGTTTGAGAATGTGAAATTAGCAGTCTAAACATTTCGCAATTTCTATAAGTTACATAGTAAATAAGAAGTCTAGTACATAAGTTTCTTAATACAACTGCGAATATTAAGGAAAATTTCAATTGTACTGTATACAATTGTTTAATCTTACAACAATATTATAACATCTGCGATTCACGTATGATGGGGCCGGAATGCCCTGTTTGGTAGAGCGTTGGACTCGTGCTCCTTAGGTTATGGGTTCGAATCTTACCGGCCAAAAGATTCCCCGAGTGTATGGCGCTCGTTAAATCTGTTCACGGTCGCAAAGTCCTCCATGTCGAGAGTAATATCGCTGGGGGCACTGGGTCAGAGGTGATCGTTCTCTGTTCCAGGTCTAAATTACGATCTGAGATGCTTGAATGACTTTGCATGAATGTGGGAGTCTAAATAAATCTTCCAAAAATTAGACTCTTCAGATAGCGGGGTTTTAGTGGCGTGATGTCTAGGGGTTTTTTAATATTTATGGGTTAGTTTCTAAACCAAAATTAAAATAATACAAACGAAGGATGAAGAGACTTCTTTAGAAAAAATAAAAGAATTCATTTAGAGTTAAAGGGGAATATTTACAGGGGGAGTATTTACAGGGGAAAATATTAAAAAGAATTAAAACATGGAGATATTTAATGATCAGAAAGTTAGATTATTTCCTCTAGAAGGACATTAGAGATAGGGAAACATTATGACTGAAAATATATATTACCGCGTAGCCGCTGAGCTTAAAAGGGAACCGCTGACGCGTGAAGAGAGACGTCCTCTCTCGACAAAAGTTAGTGAGCCTCTGATTCAAAGTTAATTGGGACAGACTTTCGAAAGACCGATAGGTGACGTTGTTCTGGAATGCAAACTAATTAAAAATAATGGTCCTCTGGGAAATAATCTAACCTTTACAACTCTTGCTTTGGATTTCATATATCATCGAATGTTGACAAAACAAGATGAAGGCAGATGTTGGTTAATTAAAATGGTTCTGTGGAATATCCTACATGAATGTAGTCCGCCCCCTAAAAAGGGTTGTGACGTGTGCGTAGCTAAAGTCGTACTCTTGGCCCTAGATGTCGCTACTTGTAAAACAAAGAGACGCCTTTCTTAGGCTTAAATCATCTGTTCGGTAAGCGGAAGCTCTACCACAGCAACACAACGTATAATGAAATAAATGTTATAAAAAATAATAAATATCCATCAGGGGTTTAGGCGTTTTGCGCGTTAACGGATTAATTTTTTCCTCATCCTCTCCGCCGACTCACTGATGGGGGAGTATTGTGAAGCTAGCTTCATAATCCAGATAACATCCATGATACTGAAGTATACTTTTAGTATTGTGGTTATGTTACTCGGCTACTGGTCCTAGCGTCGCGAGTTACAATATCACGAACTTACATCTGCCACAAATTATTATTTGTCACCTGCCGCTTTTTCTCCTTCGGTAGTGGCAACAGTGTAGAAGTTTAGAAATCAAAATAAATAAAGTCAGATTCATTTTTATTTTTACACGGATTGAAATTTGAAGAGAGTTATTAGTAATTTAACCCACTGACTGCCAGACATATTTAGAGCGTCTTGTACTGGGTGCCAAAATTTTATTTTGAAGAATACATGAAAGTTTACAAAATATAATTACATTAAGTTACTGATATAATATTGTAATAGCACTCACAGTAATTTTTATTGAAAAGAAAACACAACGAGATAACTCGTAGCTGGCGTCACTGAATAAAATTCCTGTGCTGTTTGTCACTTATGAGTTATCTCGTAGTGTTCTTTTTTTAATAAAAATTTCAGTAAATGCCATTACAATATCGTATCAGTGACTTATATATATATATATATATATATATATATATATATATATATATATATAAAAGAGAAAAAAACGCAAGGAGACTAGATATTTTTGTCCACAGTGCCCCGAGAAGCCGGCACTTTGCCTTGATCCTTGTATTAGAGTTTATCATATTCAGCAACAATAATAAAAATATTTTTAAATTTATGTAATACATTCATATATATAAATATAATTATTATAATCTAATCGTCTAAGTTATAATTTTTATAATAGAAATTTAAAATTAATTAATTAATTTTTAATTCACCTTTTAAAAATATTTTTAACTAAAATGGCCATTTGTAATTAATCTAAAATTGCAGCACGCACCACGAGATATCTCGTAGCTGGCAGTTTTGTTACACACGCTTAATACGAGATATCTCGTAGCTGGCAGTCAATGGGTTAAGTAACTAACAAGCATTATTTTCTCTCTCATGCAAATATTGAAGGCGGAGAAGATATGTTGGGTGAATATATTCTGAAGCTTGTAATAAGCATTTTAAAAGAGCTACATACAGTTGTAAAATTTTCACATACTGTCGTAAATTTATTACATCAGCGTGTTACAATTTTTTGTGACAGTTTTCGGATCTTTATGTTGAGGAAGAAATGGGTAATATGTCTACAAAAATCGCTAGCTGACACTTATTTACATTTGAAAGGTTGTTGACTGAAATAGTGAACTACGTTAGAAATGTTCTCTGTTGAAATTAGGTTGAATACTTCGAGAAAATAAAAGAGTAAAATCATCATCAATTGTGAAGAAACACCTCGTCGAAAGAGCTTGCGTAAAAAAGCCGTAATTGGCAAATTTCATCAAAACATATTGCGACGTCCAGGAAAAGTACGCCAATGGTTTTGGACTACACAGCTACAGCTACAGTTTACGTCGCTATCAGGGAAAAATTATTTAATATTGTGTCAATTATTCACCTGTGAAGAAATCAAGTTTTCCAGATCGTAAACTATAGAAATTATTGCACCTTACGTTTAAAATACAATTTTACATAAAAGAAAATACTGTGTCTTGAAATGATCTTATTGATTTTCCTTTCACAGCGCCCCCTTTACAGATAGAATGAGATCACTAAAACTGAGTAAGGTGATTCTAGACAGAGGGAATGCTCTATTTCATACTGCAATGAAACATGTTGTTCCATATATTATCATGTTAGAACATGATGCTGTTTTCGTGATGAGGTTTTTGGCGTCAACAAAAATCCGTAGGCAAAAAAGTGAAATTTTACTATCTGCACGAGCATTTCAAAAAAATTGGTTTTCAATAACGCATTGCCATTGCATTTACAAAAGCTCTGATTAAAAAAAGATAAGCTAATGAACACAGCCAATAAAATCTAGAAAAAATGTCATTTTGAGCACGCGATTATACAAAATGAAATAAATAGGAAATGTGATATAATTTTCAAAACAATAAATGCGATACAAATTTTTTGGGATCGTTGGCAATACTAAAGTGACTCATTCGATGAAACAATCAAAATGAATAAAAATATAATTTAACTTGTACGAGCACGTGGTGCTTGGCCGTTCGAGAAATGATGTTCTGACATGATACATTGAAGTATGCGTAGCAGATTTCATTTTAATCTTTTTATTTGTGTTGTTCTTTTTATAAATATTGCAGAAATATCAGATATTTTCAAGATTCCGAATATTAAAATTACATAGAGTTAAGGGAATCCTTTCTAGAGTTTTGATAATATAAAATGTCGCCAATTGGGCGCTGAATACGGCAATGTAAAAAACGTGAAAGAACACCTATCTACGCGAAATTAACTCTTCCTAGAGAAACCTGTTTCTATAGCAACTACCATAAGCACAGACATTTGGCGAAAAGTGTTCTCTTAGTAGACACGCCATAGCATTATATCTTTAGATTTCGTCAAATATTAAGGAATGGATAACAACACGTCTAACACGATTATGACGCACTTCAAGCCGAATATTATCTTGACTCTAAATAGAACTCTGTATTTGTTCTTTTGGTTTTTGATACTTAGGTTTAAAATTAACATCAGACTGAAAAAAAAATATTCTCTTTACATTAGGACTCAAAAAAAAATATATTGGCAGTCTGGATTTAAGTAAAATCCTAATTTTTTGTAATAAATTAAATTTTTTGTGATTGGTTTTTAATGATATTTTTGAGTACTATTTTTATTATCATTTAATAATAATACTATCTCTTTCAATTTTTAAATACAGATGAAATCAAGATAAATATCTGTTTGTTAACACGGAAACAAGCATGAATAGGAAAAATGTATATATATTGAGCAAATTATTTAAATCTTAATACACACATTTTAATGTTTCATTGACATCTAATTATTCATAATTTTTATATATTCATCTTTAGTTTAATGTCGGAAGTCGATGCCCTATTAAGGCTTTTGTCTTAAAATTTTCTTATTTTCTTAACCTTTATGACTAGGCGACATCTAGGACTCATCCGTATTGAAATTTTAATTGCATATTAAATTTAAATTTAGAGAATAACCTTTGTTAAAAATTATACATTGTTATTTTTTAACAGAATATTAGACACGTAGCTCTGCAATTCTAAAAAAAGGTAATTGTTTTTTTTTCAATTATAAAATTTTCTTTACCGAAACTTATGTCGTCGATTATTACTGTTTATTTTGTTATAACCATTCATTTCAATTAAACCCAATTTATTTCATGTTTTCCTTACAGAATCTCTTTATATTTCCTGCAATCAAAAAGTGCCAGTTTATTTGTTTTTCTTTAGAAGAAAGTTCAGAGAAATAATTCAAAAAGTTTTACCAGATCCAAATGCTTTCATTAAAAATTTTCAGAAAATCTCAATTCATCAAGGAAGATTAAATGCACATTTTTCTTTGAGCCAATGCTGTTCCGAAAACCTGATATACTATTCTTTTCTTAATTTGAAGCAAAATCTTTGTTTCATGTTTCTCACTGGGAGAAAGCCCATAAGCTATAATTTTAAGATTCAAGGGAGGAACTCACCTAAGAAAAGGAATATTAAAAAATCTACAGTCAATTCTTACTTAGATCAACAAAGAAAATTTTTATTTTAGTTACTTGTTATAAGGTAGAATTAATATAAATGTGTATATACGTATGACAGGATCACAGTATTAAGTGGCAAATTAGAAAGCGAGTTTCCTCGCAATTTTCCATTCTCCTTCTCGACACATAGTTCAATCTTAAGGTTAGGCAGGAGAAGTGGTCAACAATGGATGACAAAGATTTTAAGAGGAGAAATTGGAATGGAGCTTCAAGCTTTTAAAGTTTCTTCAATTTCATTTTTTGAGAAAAACCCTTCGTTGTAACGACAACTACTCTCTCTAAAACCATTTGGATGAAACGTATACTTAAAGAAGAGATTTTCAAAAATTTATTTTAAAAAATGATCGATTTTCCCAAGAAAGGAGTTTGCATTCAACTTCGTGTGAAAAGTCCTGAAATCCTCGCATTTTACCGATTGAGCTATTGCCTGTTGATTTCCATTTTCATTGCTAAACAGCTAAAACTCAATTTAAAGCATCCAAAATTAATTAAGTTTAATTAATGAATTAATATTAGAAAAACTGTATTAACATTAAATGTCATCCACTTCAAGTTTTAAAAAATTTATTTGAACTTATGTGGATGAATAAAAAGTATTTTATAAACGATTGAAAATTTAAACAAGATATATATTCAGGGAGAGTGTTAACTAATAGAAGGAATTGATATAGATAAAGAAAAGACCATTAAAAGTGAATACTAAGAAAGAATTGTGGTTGATTCAATATTAAGAAGTGTGGTTGATTCAATAAGTGTAAAAGATTTTTATTTGTATATTTCCTAAATAATTCCTTTAGATATTTTAATTATTAAGACTTGAACCTAAAATTAGGTTAAAATGAAACCTGCTGGGCATATTTCAGTGCATCATGTCAGAACATCCTTTCTTGAACGGCCAAGCACCACGTGCTCGTGCGAGTTAAATTATATTTTTATTCATTTTAACTGTTTCATTTGAATGAGTCACTTTAGTATTGCAAACGACCCAAAAAAAACTTTCTCTCGCATTGATTGTTTAAAAAAATAACGCATTTCCTATTCATTTCATTTTATATAATCACATGCTCAAAATGACATTTTTCTAGGTTTTATTTGCCGTAGTCATTTACTTATTTTAAATCAGAGCATTTGTAAATGCAATGGCTACTCGTTATTGAAAGCTGTTTTGGGGATGTTCGTGCAGATAATAAAATTTTTATTTTTTGCCTACGGATTTTTGTTGAAGCCAAAAACTCATTCCAAAAACATCATAATGTTTTGAAATGATAAAAATAAGTTTGTATAATCGCATTCAATAAAGAAACGAGGAAATTTTTTAATTGGTACTATAGCATGTGTAATTAATTATGTAAACATAGAATTTTTTCCAGGTATTTTGGCCTTCGTTTTGAAGCTTCCATTTTAATATAATTTTTTATCCATGTCAACATCTTTTTTAACTAAGAACAAGGAAATTTATGTCTAGGTTTTATTTTCCCTATTTCTAACTAAACAATGTGAAACTCGAATCTTGTATCAGATTTTCAAACAATTTCTAACCTCACCATTCTAAACCAAAAAAGCGGCATATAATTGCCTTTAATATTATAACTGCCTGCTAATACCTTCATTTCCTGCAATGAACAGTTTTTCCTTATTCGTAGAGAACTTGTTAGCCATCCTTGACATCAAATACCGTTTAACTAATACTGTTGCCACTTTTCCCACAGTTCAAATTAATCTCTTGCAGTAAACATCATTTTCAAAGTAAAAATGCAATTTTTTCGGAATTTAAATTAATTTTTAATTTAATAACTTTTTTTAGAATTTATTTTAAATATTTCTTACTATTGATAAAAAAAGTTCAAATTATTCATCGTTTCCATAGGTGATAGCCAAGTAAGTTAAAAAAAATTTTCCTAAGTTCAATTTATTATAATTTAAATTGAACTTGATTTCTTGAGGAATTTCGATCTATATTTAAAAACTTCTATTAAGAATATTTGATTCTTTTATATATTGAGATATCTTTCTCTAACACTATTAGCGAAATATTCCGAAACTAATTTTTTTAAATACATAAGAAAACATATTTAATTCCTGATTCTGTAAGTCTAAATTTTTTATGAAAGTGGATTTCTGAGTTAAAGCCTTTTCATTTCAAATAAAAACAATATTTATAAATAACAAACAAACTCAAATTTTGTTTCACACTCTAAGTTTTTTTTTCTGATTTTATTTTGTTTTGGAATAACTTAGAAAACGTTTCTTTACATTTATCACTATTGTAAAATATTTACTATAATTCTCCCAGTTTAATATTATAAAATTAATTACTTATTTTATGCTATTAAATAATTTCTTATCTTTTTATTTTATTATTATTTTTATCATCCTATGAAAACGTGTTGTTATTTTGGTTATGGAGTGTTTGCGGTGTCTCCGAACGAATAAAATTTAAAATTTCAACTTTCTCAAAAAATATGCCTCAGTAACTCAAAAATATTGATAAATGGTTACAAGATCTATTTAATCTCCAATTTGTCACTTTTTGTTTAGATGAATTTTTTCAGCTTTTTTTAACTTTATGAAAGCTATCTTCAAACATGAATAAAAATATTTTTAAAAAATAGTTTAGATTTTTTAGGTTAATCCATACGTTTACAGAATATGACACTTTTTGTTGAGATTATTTTTTTTCAACTTTTTTAACTGTTTAAAAGCTTTCTTCAAACAAAAATGAAAATCTTCTTAAACAATATTTTAAATTGCTTAATTAATCCAAACGTTTGCAATGGTTGGTCTTTCAAGAATTTATGTTCTCACATGATAACTTGCAATTTGTGATAGCAGATTTCAATTTTTTATTATTTGTTCTGAAACTGGGGCTTACCAGTTCAGAATTTACCAAGCCTTTTAAAAAAGCTTGGAAAAAGTTGTTTTTAAAGAGCGTATACGAAAGATGTTCTTAATATCTCGTGTACAAAGTAAAAATACTGAAATTGTCGAGAATTGTGAATTTACTTTTGACGAGTTTTCACTTTCCAGAAAATTCTGAATCAGAAAAACAGATATTGGAATTATGTCTGAGTGTCCGTCCATCAGTTAATCAATTTGTCTGTATATGAATACAGTACCTCAAAAGCATTTTGACCTGGATTGGTGAGACTTGATACGCAGTCCTGAAACTAAATTTAATAATTCATATGAATGTTTGAACTAAATGCTATCACATGAAGTTACTTTATCTAGTTTTCCAAGTATAAAGAAAGAGAATAACATTAAAAGTAAATAACTAGATAAATAAAATTTGGCGTATTGTTTTATTATCTAAAAAGAAGATCTGTATCAAATTTTAAACCGTCTGTCTAAGAATAGATTTTTTTAATCATATGAGAACATGATGTTTTTTTATCATGTTTTGAATAATTGAAGGCAACGAATAACTGAAGCTTGGAATTATGTAGGCAATGAATAAAGCCTAAATGGCAATATTCATCAATGAGTTTTCATTGCATATATTTTTTACGTGCTTTTACCAGTATTGCATTATTATTATTATGTATGCTTCTTTGAAGACAGATGCGTTTTTAAAAGGTTGATCTGCTTTTACCAGTATTGCTTTTACAAACTAGTTTAAAGTACTTAATGACTTACAATAATAAGACAAATAATAACTTAAAAATTAGTAATGTTCTCCCATAATAACTTGAAATGTACGATCGTAGATTTCATTTTCTTGTTTTGTTTTTTTTCTTTTCTTTTCGCAGAAACTTTAGACTTCTTATAAATTAAAAATATTATATCAGCTTCAAATTGCTTAATCTTACGATATTTCATTAATGAAATTAAAGCTACTTCCAAAATTTAAAAAAATAAGCCTTTGTTGTTTTAAAGATTTAAAATAGCAGCAATAAAAATCTCTTGGACAGTCATATTAATAAGACAATTTAGAAAAATTCTAATATAAACTTATCAACAACTAACCAAAAAAAAGATTTTTACAAATATAAATAATTTATCCTGAAAAACTCAAAAACTGAAACATTTTTACGTTAATAAAAATTATAAATGGAATTGCAGTATAAAATCAGAAAAAAAAATGAAATATATTATCGCAAATTTCAAGTTATGTGAGAACATTATTAATTTTCTTTTTGTTTTGTTTCATTTATACTTTAATATTTATTGAGAGAAGGATTTGCTATTATCAGAAAGTTATTATAATTTCGTCGTCAGAAATGAAATACTAAGGAAACATTCCGATTAAAATCCACACACTTTTTTTCATCTCGCGTCTTATATCATCCGAACGCACTCTCTTCAGGTGGGAATCCATCAGACATCGGCTCTCGTCTGGCGCCTCTATTACTGATGATTGCGCAAACGTAAACAGATGCACTGAGAGGATATCTTTCACCAAAGTATCTTAAGACCAACAGCCGAGTAATCTAACCACAATGCAAAAGTATATTTGAGCATCATAGATATCTGGCTTATGAATCTAGCGCCACAATACTCCCCCGCCAATGAATCAGTGGAGAGACGAACGATTTTATAGCACCAAGAGTTACTGAGATGTAAATATTATCAATCCTGTTAACCTAGACGAGAACTTGCTTTTATGTATATAAAGCTGTAAATAAAGAAATTGTCTTCAAACGCTACCCTCTTATTTGATCGGACAGGATCAAGTCATTACAGCGTCCATTGGACAGATGGTGTCGATTGTTACTTTCTTTCTTGATTCAAGATCTGAATTCTTGATTCAAGATCTGAATTCGAAGTAAGAACGTGTCAAGGATTCGAATCACACCCCTTTTCGAAAAGTATTGATCACTGGTATTTGTGGCTTTTTGATATAAATTACGTAATAACCACTCCTATAATACTCATCATCCCTAACGAATACCTTCAGTGATATCTTGCCAACATTTTCTGTACTTCAAATTTCCGTCTACTCAAGTTTCATCGATGTAGACTAAACAACGCCGCTCCTCTCTTAATTTTTTCATTACTCTCAAATATCTACATCTCCAAAACACAATATCTTGGAATTCGATCAAAATCTTTCGAGAGCTTACAGATGATTTCCACCTAAAGTTCATTGAATGCAGAATTCACATCCACTTTCTTTCCTATTCAAAATTCATAGATGTAGACTAAACACTAAGCTCGATCGATGTAGACTAAAGCTCCTCTCTGGATTTTTTCATTGCTCTCCAATGCCTACGCCTCCAAAACAAATCTTGGATTTCGATCAATATCTTTCGAGAGCTTATACACATTTTTTTCATCGAAAGTTCATTTAATGCAGAATTCTCCTCAGAGACTCTCTTTTCTATTCAAAGTTAAATTTTTTTCCATGTCTGGGTGCAATCTTACAATAGAAGGAACACATTTTTTTTAATGTAAAAGTCCTGAATAGTTTGCCTTATGACGCATCTGTCGAAATCGTCAATATCGCAGCTTCAAAAAAGGGTGGTATTTTTCTGTTTTTTCCGGGAGTAGATAAGACACTTGCTACACTGCCGTGAAGCGATTTCAAGCCCCCTTTTATCTTTTTAACAATCGAAACTGAAATCTCTGTTACCTAAGGCAGTCCTCATAATTACTTTTGAAATCGATATTTTTAACAAGTCTGCACTTTTCTCCTGTTCAAAAAAAGTCTTCTTCTGAACTATAGATCATGCTTGAGAATGCAAAGTCTCCCCACTTTCAAATGTAGTCATTGTATAAAGCAAATCTACAACGTAATGAAAACAAATTGTAGTCATTGTGTAAAGTAAATCTACAATATAATGAAAAAAAAATTGTAGTGATTGTGTAAAGTAAATCTACAATATAATGAAAAAAAATTGTAGTGATTGTGTAAAGCAAATATACAATGTAATTAAAACAAATTGGAGTCATTGTGTAAAGCAAATCTACAATGTAATTAAAACAAATTATAGTCATTGTGTAAAGCAAATCTACAATGTAATTAAAACAAATTGCA